>APFE030268479.1:73028-99810 GCA_000404065.3 Pinus taeda | reverse complement strand
GGGTTTTGAAGAGATGCTTCAGAACCTTTATTGGCTTTAAGAGATTCTTCCTCAGAAATGCTTTGCTTTTGAGTATCTATAGAAGGCTTGTCTAAGACTACCAGATCTGAGTTGTACATCATTGAGAGGCACAATCATATAGGTAGGAAATTGTTGTCCTTCTACAATGTAAGCATTTTGAGGGTTTTTATTATTTGGATTTGGCAATGGATGGGAAGGTAATTGATTTGTCTTTTGTTGGAATGGAAGCAAGAGTTGGGAATTTGGATTCTGTTGATAAGGTTATTGTTGTGGAAATGGTAATGGAAGTTGTGGATTCTGATTTGGAGATTGTGGAACTTGTTGGTTTTGAAAAGATGGAGGATATTGATAAAATTGAGCAAATCTCCCATAAAGATTTTGCATACCTTATACCCATGATTGAAATGGATTTTGAGGTTGGGACCAAGGTTGTTGCCAAGGGTTCCAACTTGGTGGAGGTTGAAAGTTTGTGGGGTTATTAAACCCTTGATTTTGTTGCCCCTGCCAAGGTCTCCTTGAAACAAAACAGAGAGACTCAATTGAATTTGGGTCTTCTTGAAAGACAGCTTTGAGCCCAGGAATTGAAGGACAATCCTTGGTCTCATGGCTTTCTGAGAAAATCGCACATGTTTCTACAAATTTTGCATCTAAGGGGCATTCCCTTAGAGCGTGTTTCTTCCTACATTTTGGACAAAATATGGCTAAAGCTTCATCTTCTGCTTTCTGCTTGTTTTGTATCTTAAGGGTGTCTAGTTACTCACTAAGACTCCCTAAAATATCTGTTTTAAATTCATCAAGCATGTTACCAATCTCAGCCCTACTCACTGATCCAGTTGCAGATTTATTTGCTCTGATGAGAGAAGGATCTCTAGGCCCTTTTCCAGTTTTAGATTTTCCCCTTGAGAGATGGACACATAGCTCTCCTGTATCATGAAGTGGGAGTTGAGATATATCTCCTTTCCCCATCATATTCAAAATATCTATCCATTCATCTCTAATGGCTTTTAGTAGAAGGATTTTCAAGGTTTCTTCATCTAGGTTACTCATTTTTGCTTTTTTGAGGTTATACTGAAATCTTTCAAGTAGATCCTCCAAGTTTTCATCTTCTTTTTGTACCATTTTAAATACCTCATCCTTATGATTGGTGGGCATATAATAGTCCATGTATCTATCCAAAAAAGTTTGTTTCATGTCATTCCAAGTCCTAATTGATTGAGTAACTAACCCCATGAACCATTTTAGAGCAGCTCCCTTCAATGTTGAAGGAAACAACTTGAGCTTTTGAGCATCTTCCATGTAATCATAAGTTCGACATACAACTTCAAACTCAAACAAAAATGTTTCAGGGTCCTCACTTCTCAACCCATAAAATTTTTGGAGGATAGATGGTGAGATATTTTTCATTGTTGTTCGATATTCCTCATCCACTATAGGAAATCCAAATGAGTTGTCTCCATCCCTGTTTCCCCCGTTGTTACCTCTACCTCCTCCATTGTTTCCTCCTCCTCTACCTCTACCTCTACCTCCTCCAAATCCGTTTACTACTTCCTTTGTCATGATAGCTTCCTTAGAGATTTCAGAGTCCTCTGTTTCTTCTACTAATGGCGAACGAGGAGGAATTTCTCCCTCTTCTTCTTCAGGTGATTCTACTTCCTCAATTACAATGTGTTTTCCTGTAGAAGTAAAGAAAGGGTCTTTTCCTAACTCAGATTCGGTGGATAGTGTGGAAGAGTCTCCTAATTCAACTACTGCCTCTTGAATTCCGGGGATCCTAAGGCTAGGAGTATGAGTTGGAGATGTTGGAGGTGTATCTTGCCTATACCTTGGAGTGGATGGAGCTGTAAAAATTGAACTCTTGGCCCTAGCTATAAACCTTCCCCTAGAATCTTTTGCTCTATGCATGTCATTTTTTATTTTCTTCAAGTCGGGTTAAGAATTCTCTTTCTGATCTTCCAGATCACTCTAGGTGCAAGAAGAGAGCATACTCAAGAAATTACTAAATCAATAACTCTCTTTTCTGATCCTCCAGGTCACACTAAGTGCAAGAGGAGAGCATACTTTGAGAAATCATCAATTTTTACCTTCCTGGAAATATTCTTATTATATTTTTTAAGAATTTGGCTACCTAGTTTCACTTCCCCGACAATGGCGCCAAAATGTTTGTTCAATTTAGTGTGTTCTAAATTGCTATATAAATTGTCAATCCGGGAGTCGTAAACTGCTGAAGTGAAGTGCACTATCTATGCAAGATAAACATTTTCTTAGTTCTTTGTCGTTTTTTAGTTTTTTATTTGTTTTTGGATTTATCTTCTTGTTGATTCTCTAATGTGAGATGGTGATTCTAATAATCAAGTATGGACAAAAGTATTCAAGGTAATGGTGGCCTTTTAAAATAATTTCCAAACTTCAAAGTGTTCCAAAGGTGTTCAAACTTACAATGATGAAATCAAGATGTGCCTAGATTCTAATTAAACAAAATAGTGAACTAGTGACTATGAAACCCAGTATCCTTGTTGCTATGTAAAAAAGAAAAGACTGGACTCAAAGCAATTCAAAAACTGTAAGCAAAGTAAACTAAATCATATCACATCAACTCATTTTTGACCCCTCACCATTCGACTCGCTCTAGCTATAGGAGGTAATCATACACAAATTGAGTAATCTGATATCTAAATTGCATAAAATAAAACTATGATTAAACTACACATTCATCCTATAATCCCTCACCATTCAACTCGCTCTGGCTATAGGAGGTAACCGAGAATGATATGAGTAACCTAATCACTAACTTGCAAAAGGAAATAAACTAGTATCAAACTATACATTCACACTCAATCCCTCACCATTCGACTCGCTCTGGCTATAGGATGTAACTGAAGAATGATATGAATAGTCTAATATCTATCTTGCAGAAAAGTAAATGAAAAAAGCAAAACTAAAGAAATAAGTAGTGCTGGAATTAGAACCAATAAAACAAATCAACAGTAGGACAAGATAATTCCATCATGTCATTAGTCATAAAAAACTATATGCACTGCCCGGGCTTCCTATTAGAACCTGAAATGCAAACACTGATCAATTGACAATCAATTAAAAGCATAAAAGAAGCTATGGACAACAAATAACATAAATACCATGAGCATGATAATATATACAACAAACATCTATGGTATCAAGAGCGTAAAATGAAGAAAAACATAAAGCTATACAGCAACTATAGGACCTTGGTGTACAGGGGCCCTCTACAACCTCGGTCAATCATAACCAATCACGAATTTGAAGTCAAAATCAGTGTCTTCTCATATATTGCAATGCAGTCATAAAATAGAAACTAAGTCTCGGCTCAATGGCTCGTACAAACATTCAAGATTACATAACAGCAGCTACTTATACGCATACGAAGATGCGTTATTTATAGCAGAAAATACATAACTAATTCATAAGGTCTGCGCTGGTAGCTAGACATGTAAAAGACCATAATCGGAAAATTAGCAGCATGGTAGCCGTGGGAATTAAATCCAAGGAGGTGGTTTGTTGGATTCGGTCCACGAGCAGTCCCTAGGTGTTAGCACACCTCCTAAAACTCAGGACCTTGCCATGCAATCGTCCTTGTGATGAAAATAGAGTCGTGCCACCACAAAACTCCCTGTGTCGACCATCGTTTGACCAGCTTTGACCGCAGGCTTCTGTGGATGATTTGGCTGAATCAAGGGGACACGTTCCATGTCCATGTCCTTTGTAGCTTACCCATGTGGCTGAGTTCTTCAGTAGACACCTGTAGCATAGAGTCTAACAAAAAGGCTGCAGAAACTGATTCTGGCTGCAGAAAGTGACAGATTCCGTCGCTGGTTGAACAAAAATCTAAATCAAATAGCAGTCACAAAACATAGTTAGGAAACCATTTATATACTCATTTTAAACTAATATGCAATGATTTGATAGCTTAGAGGTTCAGGTAACTGGAGAAAAAGGCTAGAAAGGGATGTAGGGAAGATGTAAGTTTGGGACTCAATAATAATCCAAATAGATATTTGGGTTTGATAATTGATGGTATGGAATAAAAGAAAACACTTCTACCAAATTTTTTTCACATACCCAAAAAATTATAGGAGGAAAATATTATTCAGTATCACTTGGTCAGTTGTATGGTCTTCAATGGGAAAATGTTGCCAATGGTATACTTTAGAGCTCCAAATATTTATAATGATGAAAATCTGACAATAACCATAATTCATGATGTGCTTTCTCATTGGTCTAGTAATCTTCCTGAATTTTTGTATCTACAGTTGGACAACACTTGTTGTGAAAATAAAAATCAAATTGGTTTTGGATATCTAAACATGCTTTTTGAATTGAGAATTTTTCAGAAGGTAAAGGTTGGTTCCCTTCTTGTTGGGCACACTTCCATCTTTACCTGCCATTTTCAGTCACATTAGGGAGGAAGGATGTTCAGAGCTTTCCATCATTAAATGAATATATTAAGAAATCATACATACCAGAGCCTATTTTTGATGTGTTGGAAGAAACTGTTGACATGCGAATGTTTATTCTTGGATCGCATGGTGAAGAGAAATGCATTGAACAAATTAATGACATTAGCTTCCAACATCAATTGCGTATCAAAAAAATTGATGCGAAAACACTAATATGTGGCAAGAAGTATTCAACTACTGTAGAATGGGTGGTGTCATCAGGTTTGGCATTTTTGAATTTCATTCAAGATCATCCAATATTTGTGTCAAATATATTGTTATTATAATTAGTTGTTGAAGTTCATAATGCATGCAGGCAGAAGAGAGATATAAATTATTCTGGTTGCCTGGAAGAAAATAAAAAATGTATTAGATATACATATGATTACTTTAATATTGTTGATTCAGTTTGGTGGGAGGTTTTTTTCAATAATCAAAGTGATATCATTTCAAGAACAACAAATTAAGATATACCTTTGAAAACTCCATTTATTTGGCCACAAAATGTGTCAAATGAACATGAGGAAAGAAACATTACTGAACAACAACAATCTCAAGGTATTATTAATTCTTCATAGGTAAAGGAAAGAGAAATGTCTATTAGTTCCAAAATATCTCATTGACAACATGAAGCCATAGAAGACCTTTACAAGGGTTCAGTATAGGATATTAAGAAGGGTTGCATGATTGTAGTGCTAGTAGATGGAGATGCCAATGGTTATCCATTCTAGGTTTCTAAGGTTATAAATGTCATTACAAAAAATGAATATGTTGCAGGTGTTGAAGTACATTGGTATGCCACAAATACGCACCAATTCAATGGTTTGTACAAGCCAGAGATGGTAGTTGATAAAAAATTAGCGGAAAGAGAAAAATAAAGGGTACAAATATAAATCATCGCCACACGGACCTCTTAAAATTGGAGGATGTTGAACTACTTGTTTATCACTTCAATTAAATAAAGAGAGGAAATTTTTGCTTCAAGACAATAGATATTCTGAAGAGGTTGTTACCAGAAGAAACAGTGTTGAGATGGGACTCTGTTGAACCTAGTCGTAGATCTAGAAGAATTTTGAAACCTGAAATGGTGGGTATGCATGTGGACCCAAATGGGGCACTAGTTGATGAAAGAGAAGAATATGGAACATCTTCATCTGCATCCAGTCATTCATCTCAAGATGTGAATTATGATGGTGTGCAAGAAGATATGAGTGATTTTGAACAATTGTCTAAGACAATTTATATAATTGATGTTTGCATCATATCTTGAAATAAAAATTTTGATTTCCGTATGATGTTAAATGAAGTTATGAGTCATTTTTATGTTTGTTGGATTATATGTTTTAATTATGATGAGTTTATTTTTTAGAATATCCACAATGCAACAATAACTTAGAGATATAATTTATGTTTCATTCAATCTACAAGTATTGATATTTTGAATAATTTAGTCATGTAATTTGTCCATAATGTCATGGTTTAAATGTGTTGAAAACTTAGAGATTTTTAATTCTATGGTTGAAAATTTTCCAATTTATTTATTTATTTTTCTTTTAATGCTATGGTTGAAAACAATTAGAATTCTAGTGATCTTTAGTGTCATGTTATTATATGTTTAATGCCATGAATGAAAACTGATGGAACTTTAATGTGTTTCAGATCCCGTTATTTTATCTTTATTGTCATTACTAAAAAATATTGAAATATACCCGGAAAAGAAAAATGTTATTCTACCAAAAACATTAGTGTGTTTCTTCATTTATTTTGCACAAAAAAAAATGGTTTTATTGCCATCTTTTAATTATGTTGAAAATTAACCCTAAAAAAAATAAAAACAACATTCCAGAATACACACTTTTCATTTTTGGACTATTTTTCATGTTTTTTGGGGGGTTTTTTGGCTAGAATTCTCATTTTGAATTTATAGTTCTCGTTTCAATGTTTACGTTGTTGCATTAACATCATCAGTTTTAGTAGAAAACACAACATTAGACACAAACAAATTGAGATTCTTAAGATCGTAATTCAGGGCTTCTTCTGCATAATGTATTGAATGTATTATGTGTTTATGCCTTGCTTCATCACTTTTCTTCTTATAGCAATATTTGGCAAGATGCCCACTTTTACCACAATAAAACAATTTCATTCTATAATCATTTTTAGCAGGTGACATACTTTGATTTGGCTTTACAGATGACCTTCAATGAGATGGACTTCCACCTTTACTTCCTTCTCCTTGTTTTCCTTTAAAGAATTTATTCTTTTCCAAAAGTGCTAAGTCTGGATTTTAAGGCTTCAAATTCTCGTGTCCCTCTTCTTCCTTAATTAATATCCCTGTCAATTCATCAAATGTGGGAGCTTTCTCCCTTGCTGCAAGACCTATAATGAACACCTGATAGTCCTCTGACATTCTGTTTAAAGTGATTGTAACAATATTGGTACTATATACTGACTCTCCTATGTCTCCTAGCTTATCTTTCAACTCTTTAATTCTTGAAATGAAATTAATAACAGTTTCATTTTCTTCCATTTTAATGGAGAGGATCTTACTTTTCAAAAAGAGCACATGATTTCTATTTTTAGTCTCACAAAAATCCTTAATTTTAGTCCAAGTATCATTGGAAGTCTTGCAATCACAAATGTGATGAATTATACTATATTTCACAGACATCCTTAATAATACCTTTGCTTCATTTTCCCGCTTCTCCCAATCTTGGATTGATACAATTTTCACACCTCCAGTCACACTTGGCTTTACTTCATAACCTTTTATCAGCGTCTGTAACTAAATTTCCAGTTAACATAATTGGATGTGTCCAATTTATTAGCCTCATTTAGATATGTTTCTACAAGGGGATTAGTCATCTTGACACAAAATTCTCCAAGATGATAAATAAATGCATGTGCACTCCTTGGGTTCAATAAATATATGTGCAATGGATCATTTCAATCACAGTCAATCAAACATAGCACTGAATAGTATCAAATCATCAATTAAAAATTACGAAATGAATGGGGCCACACAGAAAAATCCCCTCATCACACTTTTCAAACAGAATTTCTGAATTTTACTCATATCATCGCACTCTTACCAATGCGGAAAATGTGTTGTTCAGTGCACTTTTTCCTATGTTAACAGTGAGTTGGTAATATATGAAATTAAAAAAGAAACACAACTACCTTAAAAAAACACAGTGCATAGTCTCGGCTCTTCATCTCTACTCAAATCAAGATCTTCAGGACGATTGTAACTTAACTCTTCCACTGATGTAAGCAGCGTACATTTATCGAGCAATGAACTACATAATTTCAATTAAAATCAGACTTGTGCTATGGCCCTCAACTCTAGCTTCGGCCTAACTCCAAGTATAACAACAACCCCTTCAAACTCTCTCCTCAACTACGAACACCACGATAGAAAACACTCCATTGGCTCATATACATATCTCCATGAACATTGGAGGGAAGGAAGCCTTGCTACCTTGTAGCATATCAAAGTATACTCGAGTAGCAAGTTCTCCTTTAACTGTAGTTGGGGGTGCCATGTACAATCCACCACAAAGTTTGATTGTCACACCAAAGATCCATTACACTCCCAACTATGGGGGCTTCACTGGGGGAGAAATATCATACCACGTGTCACTAAAGCCATAAAATCCTCATCCATTGATTCTTCTAGTCAACAATGCCTCATTCCCCATGCCCCCAAACCCATAAAATCTATGGTGTTCCCAAAATTCATAAACTTGAAATCCCTCTTAGACCTATAGTTAGCGCCATAGGAGCCCCCACCCATGCACTTAGTCAATATTTAGCCACTAAGCTTCAACCATTTTTAGGTTCCGCTCCCTCTTGTGTCAAAGATTTTGTTGGCTTCATTCATAAAACCAAAAACTTTCATCTTGAAGAAAATGACATTAGGGTAAGCTTTGATGTGGTATCCCTGTTCACAAAAATTCTTGTCCCTGAATTTTAAGCATAATATCTAATCTAGCAGATGAAGAAACCCTTAACCTTATCAGTATTTGCCTCTCTTCCACTTACTTTTTGCACAATGGCATAATCTATAAGCAAACCGAAGGAAATACCATGGGTTCTTCCCTATCCCTGGTCATGGCTAACATCTTCTTAGAACACTTTGAAGTCAGAGCCCTAAACTCTTGGCATCTCAAGCCTAAATGTCGGTTTAGGTTTGTTGAAACATGGTCGTCAAGCCCTCAATGCCTTTCTTAACCATCTCAACAACATTTCTCCCCTTATTCAATTCACTATGGAAATGAAATCCATTAATTCTCTTCCTTCCCTTAATCTTCTAATTTCTCGCCTGCTTCATGGGACCCTTTCTCACCAATTTTATTGAAAGAAAACCCATACGGACCGTTATCTCCATGCTCAGTCTCACCACCACACTTCCCCAAATTATGGTGTGATGAAGACCCTTATCACTTGTGCCCTTAAAATCTCAGCTCCCCAGTTCCTTCCCTAAGAAAAATCCCACCTAATCCAATCTTTAAAATCTAATGGCTACTCAGCCTCTCAAATTCATAAGGCATTCCTTGTCGCCTCTCATCCTAAATCCTACCCCTCTGACCCCACCCTGCATGTAAACCAAGTCTTTCTCCCTTGCATAAAAGGAACCATTGATGTCATTGCCAAGATTTTATCCAAAAAGAACATTAGGATTGTCTTCAAACCCCATAGAACACTTAGGAAATTATTTTGGTCATCCAAAAATAAATCCAACCCCATGCAAGGATCAGGTTTCCACCAAATCCCTTGTTCATGTGGGAATTCTTACATTGGCCAAATTGGTCATTCAATCTTTGTTTGCCTCAAGGAGCAGATTGTAGACAACACCCACCAAAGAGTGGCTAAATCTGCCATAGAAGAGCACTCTCATAATACCAATTAGCTCATTTTCTTTGATGAGGCTCGCCCCCTATCTTGTATCCCTTATCGTAACTCTCATATCATCAGGGAAGCCTTAGAAATTGAAAAGCATCCTGATAATTTCAAAAGAGAAGATGGCTATATTCTTAACCACTCCTGGAAGCCTATAATCCATCAACTTTCTTCTTCTTAATGCCCTCACCCTCCTACCTTTTTTTCCCCCTCTTCTTTAAACCCCCTTTAATAGATATATATTATATATATATATATATATATATATATATATATTATATATATATATATATATATATATATATATATATATAAATATATTATATATATATATATATTCATTTATAAGGGAATTTTTTTTAACCTTATTTCCATCTCTAATTAAAATTATATTCCTAAATAATTTTAGCTATTAATCTTATAAATAATGTTAATTAAAACTTCTTCTTATATTCAAATCATTATGCATCTTGACTCAATACTTAACTTTATATCTATATATATATATATATATATAAACTTTGACTTATTTATCAAGTATTAAAAATTTTAAATTAAATAATTTTAGCTATTTAATCCTATAAATAATATCAATTGAAAATTTTATATTAGGAATATTAAATCATTCTCAGCCTAGATTCTCTCTCTCTCTCTCTCCTCCTCTCTCTCTCTCTCTTCTCCTCTCTGTCTATGTATATATTATATATAGATGATGATGATGATGATGATGATGGTGGTGGTGGTTAACGTCCACTTAGACCAAACTTTGGTCTATCGGACCTAAAGAAATGAATTATTTAGTTTGATTTAAGATTTTATTCTTATGCTCAGAAAATTTGTAGAGAAGCCTCTCGAGCTCACTATAATTTTGACATCGTAAAAGGCTAGGAAGTTCAGTGTTGCAACAAAGATTATGAAATTGAGATCTAATGTGGTTGTATGCGGGGCACTCTAAGAGGAAGTGATTTTCATCCTCAATGTTCATATTTTCACAGAGATGGTAGATCCTTGCCATCCATGGTGTTTTAGTAAATACCCAACTACCCGTTTCACTATGGAGCTCGTGCGAGTTCGTTCTAATCTTGGCTATATTAATTTTCTTCTTTGAGCTGATTTTGGGCCATTATTGTCTTCCCTAGAGAGTGCTCCATCTTCGATGTTGCCACATTTGATCATAATTTGCGATATATCCATAAGTCTCCTTGAGGTTAAAAAGTCCTGCATAATATTTCCCCATCTTAGCCTGTCGTCCCCATGGCCCACTTGGATTTGACACTCCTTACGAAGCTCTTCAAAAGAATTGCATTCCAAATTTTTGGGCAGGGGAATCCAATCCTACTGATTCAGCCATTCTCTCCATCAACATCCTCGGGTGATGGGCCTCCAGTAAAGGGCTACATGAAATTTTCCCTTTGCTTGCATGGCTCTTCAGAGAGAGGCATGCCGATCGTTGCCAAGGATTGGAAGTTGTTTCCAGGCATCCTCCCAAAAAAGGGCATTTCCCCATTGCAAATCTCCCAGTAGTTTTGCCCTTGAATTACTTCTTTGTTTCTCCATGCCTGGTTCCAAATTGTCAAGTGTTGGACTTGACCTGAGAGCTTAATTAGATTTTTGTGGGTGTGATTGGGAGCATATTTCACATGCCAAAGCTGCCCCCAAGGTGTTTTGGAGTTATCCAACCATCTCCTTCAGGTTTTTTCCTCAAGGGATTTCCCTAAGAGATCAGGATCTCTGGGGTCGAGCCCACCTGATTTCTTTGTTTTGCAGCACTAATCCCACCCCAATAAGGCCCATTTCTTCTTTGTTTCTAAGCTCCTCTTGATGAAAACGTGACTAAACTAGGAGTGGGGGTGAATAAATTTAGTGATGCAGGAGCATTCAACTTATAAGAATCATTGTGTTTTAGTAGACATAGGGGGGTCTTATGTTTTAAGGAAGTTGGTTTCCTAAGTGTTGAATTAATGTAATTATTAAGGTTTTGAGTGATTTTAATGAGAGAAGCTAGAATATGGATTTAATTAACTATAGTGAGGCATATTTGTAAATGTTCTCAAATGTTGGATAATATGAGAGATTCAGGATAGTTGAGAGATTTGAGAATCAATTGTAAATCTTAGATTAGGAGTTGGTTTCTTGATTTTTGGATTAAAGACAATCATTGGGGATAAAGATGAGATTTTAGGATTTTGTTGAGAAGTTTATGAATCTAGACCAGAAATTGGTTATAGAATCCTTTTGTATAAATGTAAACCTAAAAGGCATAGTCAAATAGATAGTTAGCTAGTTAGAGGTTGTGAGTTAGAGGTTTGATTGTAAGCCTACGAGCAGGTAGGAAAACAGAGGCCATTGATACAGAAGATCAGGCCAAGGAGAGAGTTCCTGTGTAAATACCTGTTTATTAATACAAATAACTCAATTCTGAGATTATGTGTGTGTATCGAGTAATTTAGTTATAATCTATGTGTTAAGTAGAGTAAGTTCTGTGTAACAGAGGTTGCAGGTGGAATTCGAGCATAACACAGAGAAGAAGAATGATATGAAGGATGGTAATGGATCGCTCGAATCCATTCAAAGGATCACAATCGAGATTTAGGAGTGACTGTGTTAAGAGCATGCAGAGTTAAGCTCAGGAGGAAGTTGTGATGTAGGACATCTAAAGATAGAAACCCTGGAAGAAACCCGAACCCACAGAAGAACACTGAAGAAATGACATAAAAAATAAGTAAAGGGAAAAATGAAAAAGTGAAGTGTCGATGCATAGGAGCCGTTGGATCAACTAGATCAACGGAAAATATTGTTTGTGATAACTAGACAAGATTAAGTCACGTAGAATGGAGTCAAGAAATGAACGGTGGATATTAATGGCGGAAGAAGAATGGCGGAGGAATAGATCTGGATCGTCAGATCGACAGTGATCAGAAACTGCGGGGGTAGGAGAGTACGGGTTTCCTTGATAGTGGATGAAGTTTGGAACTCACTCCTAGTCATCGATCTCATATTCAACTCTCAGATCACTGTCAACTGTGGGGGTTAAGGTCGTTTTAATCTGTGTGCTAGTTGAAGTCCCGCAAACCGTAGATTTGATGGCCTCTTATATCTAACAGTCATCGCACGCCAATCAGCTCGTACAATAGTCAAGGAAGAAAGACGGGTTTATAAGCGGAAGCTGTTTATTAGGTGGATAAAAAGTGGTAAGTGGTAATTCGGGGTGGTCACCTGATTCCATTTAGCATTTGACACATAACACGTCGAAGGAGAGAGAAAATCGCTTTATTGGAAGGGTAATCCTCATACAAGTGGCTAGGTCGATATCGTTGTTAACCGTTGGATCAAATAGGTTTTGATCAATGGTGGAGGATCGCCGATTAGTTTCACATCGCAATATTTCATGAGTGGAGGAACCTTGGCCTTAAGAAAATGTGATTTATGATGTGCGATGCTCGGGTGTATCATCAATCGTCGGATTGAAGGGTGAGATCAATGGTGGAGGATGAATGCGATAAACGTAGAGCGTCAGAAAATGTGCAAAGTCCATGGATTGGTGGAAAGGTAAGGCTTACGTGTGTTTTATGTTTATTTCTAATATATAAGAATTATAATAGAAATAAAGCGAATAAAGGTTTTATGGGTTAAGTTCGAATATAACTACAGTTTAGAGTGGGGTTTGGTTAATATGCGTGGGGTATAAAATTAACCAAAGTTTATGAGGGTGAATAAATTTCCACTCAAAAGGATTAATTAAGGTTAAGACTATTGAATAGTCAAATGTAACGTTTCTGCATAAAACTTAATTAAGAACATTAAACCTCGGTTGGAGAAGGTTTTCACCTTGGAGCAGGTGGTTAGGGCTTGGGACCAGTGACATGCAATTTTATTTGCATAATGTGGGTAAAGTCGGCTTAGGCTAGCATCATTTAATATATTCATGGACATTAAAATTCTTTTCATTAAACCCATTAACTGAAACATTACATGAGCAACTTAATGAATAATGACCAACAAATTGAATATGTGAACAACAAGTAATAAGCAAACCAAAACATCACATTAGCACATAATAACAACACATATTGACACCAGATATAAGTGGAAACCCATAAAGGGAGAAAACCATGATTTTATTATTGTTGTGATACAAAGGCAAACTCCTACTCCTTATTACATCTGATTTCCTATAGGCTCCAACCTATAGGAGGTTTCTACCTCAATTTTATGCAAACTGCAACATACTACTATCAATTTCATTAAATTTCTTCTCTAATTGAGATAATCTACATTCTAAGTCATCACTTTCTTCATGAGTCAAGGATGGGCCTTCAATAGATTTAATTAGCGGAGTAGATCCTTTGGAGGTATGTTGGAAAATAATAATAACTCTCTGCTTTATTACAACCCAAAAAAATTGGAATCTTCTAATGAATAGTTAGGTTACCAGTAAGTTACATACCTTAAGTTGGAGAATATATATAAATAAATAAATAAATATATATATATATCTTATATAATATATATTATATATTATATATATATATATATATATATATATATATATATATATTATATATATATATATATATTATTATATATATATATTATTATATATTTGAGGTCTTCTAGATCTTATATTTGTTTTGCAATACTCTAATATATAAATTCTGCAATTCCATAGTTGTGAACTAAATATGATGTGCCAACTGAAATTTATCGTAACTTTGCCAAAACTTGTTGATTTTCGTGGCCTCTTCCCATGAGAAAACTTGTATAGTATGCCACGTGTCCAATTATTGAAATATAATTTTAGAACCTATACATGAGGTAATTCTATATGTCTCCTAAATTTCCTAAATATTTTATAGTCTAAAAATTTCCATAGAATAAGATATAACAAAAATGCCAAACTGGTGTTTTTAGAATTTATTTCATGATTGTTCACAAACCCTAACTTCCTTAGGGTATAACTCCCAAGGTATGGTGATCCAAATTCTAAAAATGGAACTAGATATTCCCTAGGATTTCTTCTTAATATGGTCCAAGTTTAACTTTATGAAGCCTTAAGAGAAAAAAAAAAAAAAAAAAAAGTTTATAGCACAAGTTCCAAACTGACTTGTTTGAGACTGAATTTTGGAGCATATAGAAACCCTCATTTCCTTGGAGGATATATTTGAAAATATAGTGAACCAAGATTTGTAACTTGGACCAGATGTTGAACATGATTTCACCTCAATGTGGTCCAAGTATCACAATGTAAATCCTCACAGAGGAAGAAAAAAAAAATGTTATAGTGAAAATATTGAACTGACCTATTTGAGATAAATTCTAGGAGCATTAAGAAACCCTAACTTCCTTGGACCATTTCTCCAAAAATATAGTGAACCAATAACCGAAACTTGAACCACAGATTTCTTGGGATGTCTTCTCAATCTTCATGAGGTTTCACCATTTAAAACCTAAAAAAAAATGGTTATAGAGAAAATGTTAGGATGACCTGTTCGAAGTATCAAAACCTTAGGATCAACAGATCTGATACCAAAATTGATGATCCTTGCACCTTAAAAATGATAAAAAAAACAATCATTACAGTCCATTTCGAGGGGGGAAATTCCTTGTACAATAAATACAAGGAACAAGATAATATTTGATTACCCTAAAACTATGTCTCCTTAGTATATATATATATATAGGAGACAAAGGATCCAATTATAATAAAATGGGACCATGAATGCTTCTGGCCTACATAACAATATAACAATAGAAATGTAATCACTCAATATATAAGGCTTAATAAGGGTTTCTGGGTTAACATGAGGCTTATATATGGATTAATAGTTTATGTCCAATTTTGTGCACTACAATGCTCATCTTTTATAGTTTTTATTATATTTTCACTCACACAAAAGCAAGGGGATGACCACACAAAGTAAAGAGGGCAACCAATGTTCACGAGAAATAATTAATTTAAGACTATCAACACTACTACCTAGTATAAACTAGTTGAGAAGGTCTAATGAGTTTTTTATTATTTAAATCAACCAAATAAGCATTACAATAGGGAGTGGATAACATGTACCTATATCCTTATGCTTCATTGGTGACTAACAGGTAGTCCAAACTAGTGCTCCATTCTAGAAATGTAGGTGATGGAGAAAGCACACCTAATGATGAATTTTCCACTATATCAATGCAACCCATGAACGAAGGTGATGACACTCAAGAAGGGTTCAAGTTCAATGAGAATATAGGTTAACATTCTCTAAATATGCAACATAGATCAACTCATTCAATCCAAAAAAATGTATGAATGGGAAGGACATCCAATTGAATAGTTATTATGTAGTGGAGAGGCCTTT
This sequence comes from Pinus taeda, assembly GCA_000404065.3. Lineage (NCBI taxonomy): Eukaryota > Viridiplantae > Streptophyta > Pinopsida > Pinales > Pinaceae > Pinus > Pinus taeda. Next base: position 84,068 of record APFE030268479.1, on the reverse strand, counting down.
GGGCTTATGACACCCCCATACACTCTAGTGTTATGGTGTGTAGAAAAACTTGTTATTGCTCCTAATACCATGATACCTCTACCTGTAAGGATTTTTTAGCAAGGATTGTATGATTCCACTTTAGCTGGTAATATTTACAACTGCAGACAAAATCCACTCTAGCTCCTGACACCTCCAGTGGTGAAATCCCAAGGGCTAAAAAACTAGTTTCCAGGCTTAGACAATGGACATTTTTACCCCTAGTGATTAAGTACAACCATAGTCTCTACCAACTTAGAGCATCCTAAAGAAATTCTCAATATGCATATAGTGATAAAAATCCATTTTTCCTCAAAACATCTAATAATTTATTTTAAGAAAGTTCATTAACCTTTCCATCTCCTTCATCTGCCTACTAACATAGCCACATTAATAAATGTGATTGAGATATTTTGTAGGTGTCAGCTAAAGAGTCATTAACACAAAATGAGCCATACAAGTTAACTCAATATGTTAATTGTATTTAACCTAATATTTATTTAACATAATGGTAATTTATTTCTTTTATTATATATAACAAATTTTGAATGGATAAAGCAAATATATTATGATAAAAAAGATTTATTTTTTTATATAATACATATCACCAAAAAAAATAGTGTGCCATACCACATCTTCCTCTGGACATGAATCTTGTTGTAAACCCTAGATTTGAACGAAACCAAAACCATTTAAACCACTAATTGAAAGAAAAAGACTGCGATGCCAGAGAAGAACAACAAAAAGGATTTTTAAGGATAAAAGAATGAGGTTTTCAGAGCTCTTTATGAAAACCTAATTTACCATTCTGGATCTATCATGACCACTTAAACAATCTCTTCAGCGGAATGCGAACACGTGGTTTAATAAAGCCATGAAAAAAGGATCACACAAAAGGATGTACACACATTTTTATTTCGATGAATTAAACTTCAATTGCATTCACTCGCAAGACTCTGCTCAATTTGAACGATAGGTAGCTCATGTCGCCTTTGACTTCATTAATGTGAGAAACTTCATTATTGTGAGAACCGTGAACTTGATCGGCCTTTATCATAATGTTGCATCGAAACCGCAGCCATTTCAAAAATATGTTATTTTTTTAATTTTTATATTAAATATATTATTTTTTGATTTGAAACTGAAAACTTATTTTAAGTATTTTTCATACTATCTATTGGATGATTGAATGATGTATAATTAGACGAAGAATATTATCTTCAAAGAAAATCTTATCCATTCATTTATTTAAAAACCAAAATTCTTGAAGCTTAATTTCAATATATACCATACCTACATCATAATTAATTATATTTAAGATGAAATTAAATCTAGAAAAAAAATTTAGAAATATTATAAAATGAGTATGTGACGAAAGAGACTCGTCCCTGTGAGTGTTTTTACCACCCAAATCAATTAAAATGTCGTAAATTCACATAACACAAGGTTTATATGATTCCACCATATAAGATAAAAAAAAAATTGAAAAACTTTATGTGTTGGCTAAGAGGAAAAACAAAAGTATTGTGGGAGCAACATGAATGATGTTGCATGACCAAAGCCTACATCTACACTTGTGGGCTGAAGCATGCAGCTCAAAGGTCTATTTACAGAACATGAGTCCTCAAAAGCTTCATGGCATGAGTACACCAGAGGAAGCTTTTTTAGGGAAGAAACCATGTGTGTCACACTTTAGGATCTTTGGATCATTAGTTTACTATCATGTTTCCAAGGAAGCAAGGAAAAATTTAGAGTTGACAACATAGTTGGGCATATTTGTGGGGAACACAGATACACCTCACAAATATCATATGTACTTGTCATTCATTAGGATGGTAGTGGTAAGATGGGGTGTGAAATTTGATGAGGATAAGGCAATGAGGTGTTCTCTTGAGAGGGAGTTTTAGTTCTAGCCTAATCATGATATTTTGGCTCCAAAGGAAGAACTTCAGGAATTTGTGGAGTAGCCACAAGCAAAGGAGAAGAGAGTGGAGACATCCACTCAAGAAGAGACATCCAAAGAAGGAAGGAAGCTAACCAGGGAATTTGACAAATTATTGCAGGATGCTAGAGAGAATGTGGGAGCACCCATATCACAACGCAGGCATAGGAGATCACCGGATCAGTACACTGGCTACATGGCTCTGATGAATGAGCTGGTAGAGACTGAGCCATCCTCATTTGAGGAATTTGTAGAGAAACTAGTATGGTTTGATTCTATGGTACATGAATATGATTCCATTGTCATAAATAATGTTTGGGAAGGGGTCCCAATACCAACAAACAAATTAGCGGTTGGTTCAATATAGTTTTACAAGGTAAATCATGTAGCAGACGGTAGCATAGAGAAACACAAGGCCATATTTCTGGACAAGAGGTTCTCTTAGGTTGAGGGAATTAACTATGAGGAGACCATTGCTCCAGTTGAAATGTACTCATCCTTTAGGTCAATTTTAGCACTATCAACGCATATGGGGTGGAAGATGCACCAGTTGAATGTGAGGACAACATTCCTCAATGGATTTATTGAGGATGGGGTGTATATTGATTATTTAGAGGGGTTTGAGACCTTTGAGAGAGAGTCACATGTGTGCAGACTCAAGTGAGAATTGTATGGACTCAAGCAAGCACCCCGTGCTTGGTATACCAAGATTAATAGCTATCACACTAGTTTGGGCTTCACCAAAAGTGAAGAAGATGAAAACCTTTATCACATTGTGGTACAAGGTAAATTATTGATTATTGTTTTATATGTTGATGACTTGATCCTTACTGGTGATGAGTAACTAAATAGATCTTGCAAGGAGGACCTTGTAAGAGAGTTCGAGATGAAGGATAGGGGCCTCATGCACTACTTCTTTGGATTGGAAGTATGGAAAGGAGATGGGGATCTATTTGTCTCTCAGGGAAAGTATGCCAATAAGATACTTCAGAGACTCTGCATAGATAGGCACAAGCCCAGGAAGACTCCTCTAGCAGGAAACTGGAGTAAAGAGGATGTTACTTTAGGTGAAGTAGTGGAGGCTACCATTTATAGGTAGCTTTTAGGTTCACTCATGTATTTGGTGAACACACGACTGGTCATGTGTTGTGTAGTTAACTAGCTTAGTCAAGCTATGGTTAATCCAACCAAACTGTATTAGTAGGCATCAAAGCATGTGTTGAGATACCCCAAAGACACTACTTAGTTTGGTATTTGGTACAAACAGATAGAGGGAGTGAAGTTGCAAGGCTTCAAAGATGCAGATTGGGTAAGGAGTCCATCAAAAAGTAAGAGCACTTCAGGAGAAATTTTTAGTGTTGCGTCTACAACAATTTCTTGGTACAACAGGAAGTAGCGATCTGTGGCACTCATCTCAGCAAAAGCAGAGTACATGGTTGCAAGTCAAGCAACTTGTGAGGCTATATGGATGAGAAAGATTCGTGTTGGGTTATTTGGTCAGATTATGGATCCTATAATGAATTACTATGATAATCAAAGTTGTATCAAACTCTCAGAGAATCCAGTATTTCATGATATATCCAAGAATATTGACATCTGGTATCACTATCTACGAGATTATGCGCAGAGGCATATTATGTTGTTGTAGTACATTCTTAAAGAGGAACAAGATGTAGATATTTAGGAAAAGGCATTCTCAAAAGGCAAATTCGAGTTCCCTAGAAACAGGATTGGGGTATTTGATAATTCATTTCTTGTTTAGATGGAGTGTTGAAAATGAAGCAAGAAAATCTAGTTTTGACTTTGCCTTGGTCAAACTAGATTGAAATTTTGAATTTCTATTTCAGCTAAATACTTGGAGGTAGTTAATTGAGGTGACATGGCTCTTGTCACTCATTTAACTCATTAATTTTGAGTTGGAGAGACTTGATTTCAAATCTACATGATTGATTGCTAATTTGTAGCAATCAATTATAGTCAAATTTATTTATTGTCAGTTTAACTAGTTCTAACTGTCAGAAGAACTAGTGGAGGTCAAGTTGTCGATGTGTAACTTCAATCGCACACAATGATCAACCCATTAACTGATCAATCAACCCAAAATAATTGTTGCATGCAGGGAATTCGAGTTACCCTGTTGAGATGGAGATTCCAAGGCAGTGTACTATCAATTGTAGCATATTCCATGTGTACAAGTGGTGCATGTAGTCAGAGATTGACCTAAGGCTATTGTGCAATTCCTTGGTGTGAAATTCCTAAAAAATAGGGGAAATTTCCCAAGGGAACAACGCAAGGAAATAAGATCTTGGGAAGGCTTGAAATTTGTTAGGTATTGGTCCAATTTAAGTTAGTTAGGCAGAGGGATAGACTATACTATTGCAGGGTGTGCTCAGGGTTGAGCAAGCATTATATTTCTTCTCTATTCTTTGATTAATGCAATACATATAGTAAGGGGTTTTGAGTAGTTTTTTTCCCTTAGATAAATATTTGTGTATGTGTGATGCTTCCTTTTCATGTCCATGGTTCTTGTTTTAAGATGGTGAATTAACTTTTGTGGGTCAATAGAGTGGCTTCAACTATTGTGATTTAGCATATTTCATGAACAATATTGAATCTACACATTAATTTCTATAAACTTCCTACTTACCATTTACCAATTTTTCTTCCAGTAAGTATTTGTGGACTTGAGTTCATAAGACAAAGTTTAAACATTGATTAGTTGCATTTTCTACCAAGGAAGAAAGAAGCACTTTTTAAGCTTAAGGCAGAAATAAAACCTTTTATTGTAAATACCAATGTTATAGATAAGGAGATTTAATTTTTGTTGCAACAAATGAGATTTGCAAAAGGCCAGAGCTAGTGTAATGATCCAATTGGCAAGTTTTCCCTAAGAATTCAATAGGGTTCCACCCCATATATATAGTCATTAAAACCATAAATTGAAAAATATGCAAGCAAAGAATCATAGGAAGATGGTACCCTAGTTGATATACCAAGAGAGCAAGAAATAAATAAACCTATAAAACTCAATGTTTTAGCTACTCCACAATAGAAAGAGAAAGAACTCAAAAGATTTATTTAAGATATCCCATAATCAACTTTATATTTATAGGGAGGAGCATTCAAAGTATAAAAGAGACAAAAGGTGAGAGAAACATAAGAATCAATTTCTAAAACTGTGTCAACAGAAATTTCTACACCTTTAACAACTGGTATATTAAGCAATCCTACGTATTGTCTTCAACAATTAGAAACATCTACAGGGAAGCCCTCTTCCTCCACTTCTGTTAGTCAAAATATATTTTCTCAATTCATGGAAACTAAAAGAAGAAATGAAGCTTTGAAGAGTGTAACTTATAGTCAATTTTGGAGGAAAATTTCTTCAACAGAGAATAGATTACTCTCAGCTTTGGATGTTGAGAAGGAGAAATTTCAACTAGAATTTATAGAGCCTAAATTCCAAGGTGCCAAGTTAGTAGAGGACTGTAAAACTTCAATATTTTCTTTCAATACAAAGCAATTTTATCCAATAGATCAGATTGATCTTCATAGATATACAGGGGAGATGATATATTCCACTCTAATCAGTTCAACTATTAATTTATCCAATTTTCATAATACATTGAACCAAACAATTACTAAATTAAAGATGGAAAGAATGTCTTCTTTGGATAAATATAACGTAATCAAATCTTTGGAATACATCATTATCAAATTGGGAACTAATCCCTACGATGATAATGTTGTCCAAGAATTAATAAAGAATAAGAATACATATATTTAGTCACTTCACAAAAATCTAAAGTTGCCAACAACTAAACATCCTCAAACACAAAATATTGGGGAAATGAAAAAAGAAAAGAAGATGCTTCTCTTAGTGATGATTGAACAGAGAAAACATATGAGTAGTTTGGAATCACAAGTTGATCAACTAGAGAACAAGTGAGGGATACAATTGTTTCTTCATCTCAATTAAGTTCAATAGAAAAAGATTCATGAGAAGATTTAAGAAAGGCATTGTCATCTTTAAGCCTGAAAAATCAAGAAATTTATGTTTTAAAAAAATATTTAGAGAAATCTCATGATGAAAAACGTAAGAAAGACAATTTCTTGATTGTTGAGCTTCAGAAAGGTGCTAGGTTGCAGAAATAGTTAGAGTGGTATATAAGTCAAGCCATTCCTTCTCAATGTTTAATTCAGGATAAAGTTTATTTGTGGGAGGATATTATGTCTTCTAAAGAATCAATAATTAGAATTAAAATAAATTTGGGAAATAAGTCAGTTCAAGTTGGTAAGTTTATCAGATTCCTGAACACCAAATCAAAGTTGGAGTTATAAGAAATAGGTATTCTTGATAGAACTTATGCCATCATGGAGATCAAGAAATTTTTAACTAAAAAGAATTTGACGAGACATGTGAAAGATTCATAGAGATTAATGCAAATTTAGATTGATAGATTTTACACAAAATTTGACCTTTTGTAAGAAAAAGCATTACCATCATTCAAAAATTCCCAAGATAGACTTGTATATAAGAATCAATATCAAAAGCTTTTGAATGAGTGTGCAAATGATAAATCAAATTTTGATGGTTTGACAAGAGCTCTGAGTGGTTAAAATCTACTTGAAAATTTATCTGATGATTTATTTATATGCTATGAGATTAAACATATTTTTGCAGTAAAGCCAACTTATAAAAAATATACTGAGATGGATGAGAAATGTCGAAAGCTAATCTCTTTCACTTATCCAACTAGCACAAACTAGGATAAGTTTTTTGACATCCTATCTTAGGATATTTCTAGGAAAGCTATTCAAGAACAAAATAAGGACAAGTCTAGATTGTGGGGAGAAAATTGTGGATTGTTCCTTGATATCAACCTAGAGATCTTCATTGTATTTCAAGTTGTTGTTTTTAGACAAAATTTTATTTCCTTGTAATTTGTAGCAATATAATTCTATAGAAACTCTATAAATATTGTAAATTTAGATATGGAAAGGGTTGATTCCTAGAAGAAATATTTTTATATTTTTGTAATACCTAACAATTCAAAGATAATTAAGGAGTATAGGTTTCAACTTATAGCAATATTGTTTCATATGTGAGTTCATATTGTTTTTCATTATCTTTTTCTTCATAAATCTATGATTATGTAGATAACCCGGAAAGGTTAGGCTGAGAATTAGCCTCCTTGAAATCCCTTAGCAAAGTTATGTTCAATACTAGGTTAATTAAACAAACAAATTGTTTTAGTTACTCTACATAATTTTATTGTTTCCCTTCTATACAATTCCTACTTGTATTAATGTTTTAGATATAGAAGATTCATCTATACACTTTCTGTTCCTATTGGATAACTAAATATTCAAAATGAGTATATGAATTTTCTAATGTTTCCTTCATTCTTCTATCAACTTCTTTAAAGATTATATGTTGTTATTTTTGAAAATCGACACTTTGGTTAGTATTTAAAAGATTAAGGCTTGTCTACTTAAACTAGGGTTTTTACCCATGAACCAACCATTTTTAAAAGAAAAACCTTCACATAGATGCTTTTACACAATTCCTTAGCCATGAATTTTCAACAAAGGACAACATGCACAAATAATAAAGTAGAATTGCTAAGTTATTAGGATTGTAATTTTGATTCATATTCTCGATGATATATAAAATTATGTTTTTTTCCAAGTAATTTTTTGTATTAAACCTTTAAAATCCATTCATATAAAATGAGGATCTTATCTCATGTTAATCCATCTGATTTCCCATAGTTAAGGTCATTGTACTTTTGGATTTTATGATGATATGGTTTCCCAGGCTTACATGGAACCCCAATTTTCTCCATCTCCTCCCAAATTTGAATAATTATAGTTTTCTCAATTCCTCTAGTTGGATAAACCTTGTCATAGTCTTGTGAAATTATTTGAATTTCTCGAAGATCTTCAAAATATTTCTAATTCTAGCATGGCACACACAATATATAAGCTTGGGCAATGGGCCCAGAGTAAGCTGAAATTGATAGAACATGTTTCATTAGTTATCAATTAAATAATAAACACATTTATTTATAGAAAATAATTAATTGAGAAAGCATGTACATTTTCATTAGTTATTCCATTTATGGGATACTTCTTGATAACATTCAATTGTCCACCCCATAAGGTTGGTTGAATGTTTATAATACACTCATCGAGTTTTATTTCCATCCTATCATTGTTTGTTCCATATGAGGATTCAACTCCTAATGTTTTAAAACAAATTTAGAATAAGAAATTAAGGGAAGATATCAACAAAAAAATTAACTCTAAATAAATATATAAAACTTTCTACCAACAAATTTGGCAACATTGCATAAAACATGGAAATACTATGAATAGTATCCCCATATTGGATTTTGGTTTCATTTGTAACCATGTGTATAGATTTTTTATGTAATATGCACCAAGCACATAAAATATTCCCCATCAGAGAAACATTAGTATTGCATACTAAACTGTATATGGCCACTAGATCATGGCACTCAAATAAATCCACTTTCATGACCCTTCCATCTCCCATCGAGATACCATCTTGTAACAATCTATTTAATTGTTCCAACAAGTTATCCTCATTTGTAGGATTATTAGTATGTGATAAAACTTGTTTTTATTCTTCCTTTCCATCCCATTTCCCATGGCTTACATATGACATCAAACCATTATCTTCTAGTAACTCAAATAATATCTCACATACTTTCCCACCTCGATCATAATGCACACAAGAATAAATACCAAGTTTGAAAGAAACTTGAATGATTGTACTACCAATCCTCTTTTCACATGACTTAACCATGAAGGAATCACATGACTTTACCTGCTTCACTTTAACTCCATATGTGAAACCATCAGTTCTTTCCCAACCCATATCAATATCCTCAACTTCTTTGCTTCACTTTTTCATTTAATCTAAAACTGAAGTATGATTAGCTCCCTTAAACACACCATGACAATCAATTTGTTTCAAACATTCCAAAGCCTAATAGGTCATGCTTGATTCAATAAATACAAAAGCCATATTTCTAGGCATTAAATCCTCGCGAATCTCTTTCATAAAAATTAAACGTTTTTTTTTTTTAAGTACTCCATCTATGTGTTCAGTAACATCCTCAACTATGGACTCTTTCTTATAATTTTCGCTCATGAAGTGTTGAATTCCAAAAAAATGTCATTTTCTTCTACATCTTGAAGTGACTTCCCACAGAACCATCTACCAATTACCCTAAATTTCTTCTTCCCCTCATCTACTCTTCAGTTAAACCATCCTTAGTGCTTCTTAAGAATACAATAAGGATGTTTTCAAGTGTTTTCCCAGTGACATTCTAGTATAATGTGTAGTTTTATTTGGTTAACAACCTTCAAGTATTGCTCTTAAATCTTGTTCATTTCCAAAATTTTGGTTTTCTATAGGTGCATTTCTATCCATTTGATCATGAAAGTTACTAGTTTCCATTGTTTCACGACCTGTAGTTTGATCTTCTAAACAACCTTCAAGGATTGCCCTTAAAGTTTGTTCATTTGCAGAATTTAGACTTTTCGTAGGTTCCTTTATATCCATTTGATCATGAAAGGTACTAGGTATTTCCACTATTTCATGATCTGTGCTTTTATTTTCTAAACAACCTTCAGGGTTTGCTTCTAAAGCTTGTTCATTTGTAGAATTTGAATTTTATGTTGGTGTATTTCTATCTATTTGATCATGAAAGGTACTATTTATTTTCATATTTTCATGGCCTATAGTTTCATTTACATTCTCATTGGATGCTTGGTGAAATTGTTCTTCACTAGGTAGGAATACAGTTTCATTCCCTTCAACTGCTATTGGAGACAAAGGTTGCCTTGTTTTTTCAACAACATTTCTGTTTGCAACAATTTTCTTGCATAGTGGACATTGAGTTTCAACATTTGTTGCATTATTGCATGTTGTTTTATGATAAATCATTATATACTATTGTGGGATGTATTTTAGATATACAAATGCATTATTGCATGTTTCTTGAGTGTAATTCATGACATTATTTTGTGGTATGGAGTTTTGATCTGCAAATGCTTGATGTTGTTGATGGGAAGCACAATTAGCAACTCTTTTACCTCCAACATGAAAGAATTGAAGGACAATGTTATGTAATCCCACAATTGGAATATTAGGAATTTCTATTTCTTTGCATCAACATCTTTTTCGACGAACATTATGTTGAGATTTTTGGTTTGAATGATACATTCATGTGTTCCAACAATTATTCACCAGATGCTAGGGTTGTATTTTTTGAAAAGTGTTGAAGAAAGTGTAACTAGGTTCGGTCTTCATAATGAGATGTAATTATGGTTGATGTAAATAATGTAATAAAGAGAACAAAATTATTATTGTAAACTTGCTTCATGGGTTTCATGAGCAACTGATTTTAGAATAATAGGATTTGTCATTTAGAGTCTAGAATTAATGTCATGTATGGAGAGCCCTTCTTGAGCCTATGTTTAATGTATACAAGTCTATCGAAATGTCTAGAAGCCCTCCAAAGAAAAGCACAATCCCTCTTGAAGAAGTCGGCCTCCAAAAAATAACAAACAAAGTCAAGTTGGCTCACATGTGGAGACACACCCATTCAACATGACATGTCAGCTCAAGTGTAGAATTAAACCACTATTTATATGTGGCTAGGGTCACCATAGAAGGCAAATAATTCAAACAAGCATCTCTCTATTTTTCAGATGGATACCATAGAGATGAAGTAGCCTTAAATACAGTCTTAGTGACCATAGTCTCGACCTACCAATACAATGATCACGGAAGTAGCCTTAAATGCCAGATAAAAGGGCTTGGACCTATCTCCTTGCAGTCTCGACATATCTGTGATAAAAAGGATCTCAATGATCCCACAGTGAGGCTCGAACCTATCTCCTTACATTCTCAACATATTTCTGATGAGGAGGATCTTAGTGATCCCACAGTGACACACTTTGTCTTGGCATATATTATAGATGTTGATAAAATCTCAGCATAGCTCTCTCTCTCTCTCTCTCTCTCTCTCTCTCTCTCCCTCCCT
>APFE030268479.1:34490-72341 GCA_000404065.3 Pinus taeda | reverse complement strand
TTGGTCTTGGTGGGAAAATAGGTCAAAGGGTCATGGTCTTGGTATTCATCAATTGGAATCTCTATAGGAATGATTTGTGCGGGTTTTCCTCTCAAGGAGTGAGAGGTTTTGGCCCTGAAAGAAAGGAAACATCTTGTGTTCTTGTCTCTTTTTTTTTGGTAACTATTTGATGAAGTAAGAAAACACACTCTAATAATAAAAGAAGATTGCGCTAATAAGAAAAAGTAAAAAGAACCTCACAAATAGTTATCATCGTGAGAAGAATATTATTAACCTAATTGTCCTAGATTCTTCAACATGGTTTCAAAGCTAAGGTGTTGAATTCAAACGAAGGGTAGAAAAGATACATTTAAGGATCAAGTTTCCAGAAGGGCATCAAAGAAAGTTGAAATTTATCAAAGAAAAAGCTCAATATCTACATTGAAGAATTAAACCTTGATTTTGATCAAACCCTCGATTGAAGAAACAATATACAATAGCAAGATATTTTGTTTCCATAGTCATCATCAAAAGGCCACCAAGACCCTCATCAAGTTGTCTACAAATCAGGGTAGCTTGAAGGACCTTAAAAATGAATATCACATCATCTTGGAGAAAGTTGAAACCCTAGTAGTAGTTCTGATCTACACTACAAAAGTAGGCAAATCATATTGAAGGGATTGTCATCATATTCAAGGTTATAAAACAAGCAAGGATCATCTCCTTGCCCTAGAAGAAGATCTTCCAAGGAAGCAACAAATCATCCTGATCAAAAGGAGTAACCTTTTCTATTGGAGAAAGGAATTTTCATTTGAATGAAGATCATCCAAGAGGAAGCTCTAATAAATCTTCTTCAACCAGTGATCAAGTAGAAGAGTTCATCTTCACTTGTCAAGTAAGTATCTTTCATATATTAATTTATTTGGTAAAATCACTTCATGGTTGTAAGGAGATCTATAAGTTGGATAGGTCATCGAAATTCCTTGCATAAGAAAGGAGGATAGGTATAGTCCCTGAAAGAGAAGTCACTGATATTTGTAGAGAAGTCTTTGAAGGTCAAGAATTGTTTGAATGCATGGAAAAGGATCAACGGACTCATATTATTCTTATGAAATTAGTCAATGGTCCTCTCATCCCTACGTAGCATAGGAGACATCAAAGAGATACATGAAATTCTAGAAGATATATTCTTTGAAAGTGCAGTAAAGAAGGTCATATCACTTAGACTTGATCTACAAAAAATTGAAGGTATCAAAGAATGAGGGGATATATTTGTAATATGTCAATTGGGATATTTGGGAGAGATTATAAGAAGATAATTATCATTGTTCTTAAATGCAATAAAGTTAACTCACTCGACAACTTGTGGTCTCTATGTTAGAAAAAAAAAGACAAGTTGAGGGCAAAAGTGTTGAAGGTTAAAGGACTCAAACATTTGCAGAAAGGAAAGGGAATTTTGGTCCTCAAACAAGACAAAACAATATAGTTAAGATTCAATGTTATGGAAAGAAGACTCATATCTCTAGAAAGATGGAGGAAGCTAAATAAAAGGGCCAAGGAAAAAGTGAGTAACATATCTCTACTATGATTGAGATGGTATCCCTCACAAAAGGGTCTTATCATAAGCTCCTAAATCCTTTGTTATAGATATTACCATGATAAATAATAATATGTATCATGGAATCATGGAAGCATTAGAAACAAGAGCTCATAACATTACCATGGGAATCATGAAGGACAAAAGGAAAAAAATCCATGACAATCAAACATGAAGGATATAGCTCTTGGGAACCTCATTGGACATTGGAGGAATGATGAAGTCATCTAGGACAAGGCTCATCATACATCAAGTCAAAAGGGAAAAATATTCTAGATGGGGATATGCAAGACCCTTAATATTATTTGATGGAATCCTCATCAGAGGGTTCACTAATCTAGAGAGGAATCATGTGTTTCATCAGGAACTCCAACTTGTGGAATTCATGGATGATGGTATGATGACATAAGAGATGAATCAGATCAAGGGGTTGAAGACACTTCAATCAAGGAACCTGCTGAAAGAGGCCTAGATGATCTAAAGATAAATGAGGTATGTATGCTTGTGTCTAATATTATAATATCATGTCGTATGGTTGCAAGTAACATGGATCACTACTTCTATCTTGAGAAGCATGATAAAGGGAAAAGGATCTCCTCCTCTGAAAGGATTAAGGAAGGCATAACTCACACTAGATGAAATCAACATAATATGTCCTCATATGAAGCATGAGGTGGTTGAATACAATTAAGGAACTTTGATTGGAAGCTCCTGAGAATGGAATGTGTAAGGAAGGAAGAGATCGTGAGATATGAAACCATGATGAAGGAGATCAAAATCCAAAAGACCAAGAAGACTTGACTAGGAAATCTCCTGGAAAGATATGAAGACTCTAATGAGAGTCTGAAAAATATGGAGACCCTTGATAATGGATATCTTTGGGAGATGTGTCAATATGTATGCAATATGTTGATACGTACAAGAAGATTTCATGATGAAGAGCCATATCGTAAGGTACTATTTGATTTAATGTTACGTTTTGATTTCTTGAATAATACTAGATGAGTTCATGCAGGGCTGTTGGAGCAAGAGTTGTAAGCACAAGTACAACTAGCATTCATGCGATGAATGGAAATTTGTGAAAGAAGCACGATGAGAAAGAACTAGCCATATGAAGAAGGTTCTAGATATGTACCAAGAAGGCCACTTTCCATGAAAAAAGGAATGACATGACAAACCAAGAGGAAAGTGATTGATGGCTAATGCCTTACAAGGAAGAAGCTCAACTAAATTTCATGACATCAAGGAAAGAAATTGATTAAGAAACTAAAGGACCCACGAAGAATAATATGTTGAAGAAAAGGAGGGTCCCTAATTAAGAGGGAACTAGGCAAGTCCCTAGTCAGAGGGAGCTTGGGTACATTCCTTTACAGGAATGGGAATATCTTCCCTAGTTGAGAGGGAGAGGTAGAAACAACATTATTGTCTTCAATTTGGAAGAAATAATGGAGGCTTGGGTAATCATCTAGCATCTGATACTTTTTGAGGATGTGTACGGCATCCAAGATAAGAGTAGGAAAGAGGACCGATATTATTTGAGGGTTGGGAACCCAAGACAAGAATATTCCTAGAAGGTCATACTTAGTGAACACTTGGGTGGGTATGTACCTTGATAGACAATGATGAAGGTGTCTATAGTAATTGGTCTCGCCAACATTGTGCTATGTTCTAATGAGAGATAGAGTTTTTAGTCAAGGCCTTGCTATGGAAACAATGTTGGTTACTATAGGCCATACATATGGATTACCAATCCAATTCTTCTTATGAGAAATTAGTCAAATTGAGAATGACCAAGTACCATTATGAATACCTCCCTAGTTAAGAGGGAGCATTGAAGAAAGTGTAACTAGGTTCGATCTTCATAATGACATGCAATTATGACTGATGTAAATAATGTAATAAATAGAACAAAATGATTATTGTAAACTTGCTTCATGGGGTCCATGAGCAAGTGATTTTAGATTAATAGAATTTGTCATTTAGAATCTAGAATTAATTTAATGTATGGATATCTCTTCTTGAGCCTATGTTTAATGTATACAAGTTTATAGAAATGTCTATAAGCCATCCAAAGACTAGCACAATCCCTCTTGGAGAAGTCAGCCTCCAAACAATTACAAAGGAAGTCAAGTTGGCTCACATATGGAGACACACCCATTCAACATGACATATCAGCAAGAGTGTAGAGGCAAACCACTATTTATATGTGGCTAGGGTCACCATAGAAGGCAGAGAATTCAGACAAGAATCTTTGTGTTTTTCAGATGGGTATCACAGAGATGAAGTCTCAGCCTCCTCACAGTCTCAGTGATCACAATCTCGACCTACAAATATAGTGATCACAGAAGCAACCTCGGATGCAACATAAAAGGGCTCAAACATATTTCCTTGTAGTCTCGGCATATCTGTGATGAAAAGGATCTCAGTGATCCCACAGTGAGGCTTAGACCTGTCTCCTTACAGTCTCGACATATTTGTGACGAGGAGGATCTCAGGGATCCCACAGTGACACACTCTCTCTTGGAATATATTCTAGATGGAGTCAAAATCTCGGCATAGATGTAATTATGGTCTCCATATAGATACAATCACGATCTCGATGAAGACAGAGTTACAAGGTCATGATCTCGGTCCAATTAATGATGGCCTTAGTGTTGCAGCAGTGATGACTTCAATAGCAGTGATGATGATCTCAACAACAACGAAGAAAAGGATTGGTGTCTTGGTATTGGAGTGGCCAAATAGGTCAACGGTCATGGTCTTGGTATTCATCAATTGGAATCACTATAAGAAGAATTTGTCAAAAAATATATGAAGCCAAAAGCATATGTTGAAAAACTAGATTTCCCTCTCAAATTTTTTGTTTTTAAATCTGTTGTTTAATGTGTATTTTCTATGTTAACTCATATTCTAGGATATAGTCATGATCAATTGATAGATGAAAATTTGTTAAGGTTTCTGATGTTACTTTTTGAGTCTAATAAATCTAATTTCTCTAATTTTATTATTGAGTCTATCCATGATTACATGGTCAACTAAAAAAAGTTTAAAACCTTCAGATATCAGCCATACCTTGTGTATCTATTACCGTACAATTTAACTGATGAGTTTCAAGAATTGTTGGATGAAACTCGATCCGCATATTTTGGGATAGAATCTATCATTCATAGAGCATCATTTGTAAGAAAAAAATTGACAACTTTTTTCCATTTTAACAACAAATTCATGTCAAAAGTGTATGATTTTATTTTCGAGGAGTCCCCCCAAGAATGGACACAAAGTTCAAGAAAAAATTACAATTTAGTCCTCAAACTAGGGTGGGTGATAGGTTTCTGCGTGAATATCATACAATTATTATGGTATATGGTGTTGAGGTTCAACCCTACAAATTTGTCAGTGTTCTTGACACTGGGAATTTTGTCTTTAAATGTATGAGACAAAGGTTACTTTGTCTTTCAAACTTCGCAAGAAGATTGGTCCATTTACAATTAAGAATAATATTTTTTCCAAAATTATTGAAGATATGTTAACTTGATTGAACTTTGAAGTTGTAGAGGCCTTTCAGTATGACCCTTATAAGGTCATTACAAATAAAAGAAGGAAACATTCTTTGTCAGATTATGAACATCAAGGTGGGCCAAAACTAGTGAAAATGGTTAACAAGTAATCATGGAAAATTATCACTTGCAAAGGATTGGAAAAAACATCCTCAGAAACGAATACAAATACGATTTCAACACTTGCAATGAAACTAACTAGTAGCAAAAGGCTTACTTCTAAAAATGATAATTGACCTTGAGGTAGATCAAAAACTTCAATTGTAGGAGTCATAAGGAAAATGATTTAAATCAGTTCATATTAGTGAAATATATTCTGTAAATTCTTCCTCAAGCAAGTCTATTTCTAAGAAATCTATGTTAAGTGAACCTATTATATAGATTGAATGTTAACCTTCGTCTAAAATGACAAATGTCTAGTCTCAAAATGGTGTTCCTAGTATTGGAATTGTCTAGTCATTTAGTCAGAGAAAAGAACAATCAAACATTGAAAGACATAAGGAAACTTTACAACTAAGGAAAAAAGGTTCACCTATGTTGGCATCAACTTTTAAACATAGTGATATGTCTTTGAATTTATCAGTTTTGGAGCCAATTAAGTTCAAGGATGATATATCTTATGAAGGCTACAAAGCTACTCAAATCAAGATTCAGATGGATAGATTTAGTATGCTAGATGTGATGGACAAGCATAAGCAAATTGGAAAAATGGTATTTTCAGACTAGATTAAAGCGTCCATAAGCAGGGAAAATCTTCAACAAAGATTGTTAAATTAAAAAAAAACAAAACAAAACAATAAATTGCAGGTAGAGAACAAAGAATTATAGTTGGAGAATCAATAATTGTATAATAAGATAGAATAAATAGGTGAAGGTCCCACTAACCTTGCTCCTTTGAAATCTTTGTTGCAGGAAAAAATATACCAGATAAAGATTTTAAAAGTAAAAATTAATATTCCCATTACAGAGCGTCCTCAAACTCTTGAACTTATAATGCAAGGAGCATCTGACCACCCTTAATCAAAATTGGAATTCAAAGATGTGAAAGAGGAAACGTGGACAATCATTGAAAACCGGGGCAAATTCTGTTTAAAATAGGGCTAAATTGATGGAATTGATAAGTCTCTAGAAGACTTGATTAAATGTAATTACCTGTTGTGTATGCGTATAGAGAGATTAGGGGATTTTATTGAGCGATTGTGGAAGAAACTCATGGATCATAAATGATCCCTCCCTTTGTATTTCCTATTTAAGAGAGTCTGTGTTGTGTGATAGAGGGGAGAGAGGATACAATGTAGCCACAGGGAAATTTGTGAGTTAAGGCTGTGACGCCTTAGCATGTAATTGAGTTCTATTTATATATGAAATATATGTGTTATTGTACATCTGCATGTTATCTGAGTTTATGTGTCTGTGTATGGTTTAAAGTATTGTTCTTTACTGTAAGTTGTGAATTATGTGTGTGCGAGTTAAAGGACGAAGTTCCTATGAACTTCGCCTAAAATAGAGTATGACAGGGTAAATTTTTGTTATAACGTAATTCCACCAAAAGTGAATGAGGAATTCGTTTGAATCAAAACCGTCAGATCGTCTAGAGCGACGGATAATATTAGTGGAATGAGAGAACCCTAACAAAAATCATGAGAACATGGAGGAACCATCATAGTCGTCTGATCAGATAGACCCAACAAATCCAACAGATCTAACCATCATTGCGTGGTAACAAGCAATGAAGTTTAATTCTAGAAACAAACCCAAGAAAATCATCCAAAGGAGTTTAAGGTTCCGAAGGATCGGACCGTTCATTTAATGGAGATTGGATGTATATTGCGTGCAAACAAGCACGACTGTTAATTCCAAAAAAAAATGCAATAAGGTTTTATACAACGGGGTTAAAACCTCGTTGAGTTCCAACCATCCACATCGTTCATCAGTTGAGTGATTGGATGGTAATTTTGCTCGAATGTGCACATGGGTTAACATTTCTAGCGGACCCGATAGGTTATGAACTGGGGTTTATTTCCATTGAGTTCTGCTCATCAACCATTGTGGTTTATTGGTTGGGTTCTGTTGTAATTCTGTTGACTTGAAGGGTTCCGATATATACGTGGGCCCATAACCCACAGGTCCATGCATGGAAAAGGTAAAGATGTAGCTTTGCTACATTTGAGCAGCTTAGTTGTCATCATTTTTTGGTATCAGAGGAGGTACAACCATGAAGAAGATTGGAAAGTTTATGGTCTTATATTGTCGTATAGATTACGGCAGAAGAAGGTGAGAAGACAACGACAACCTAGAGCAAGGAGTGCTCATATGGTTCCAAAGAAGAGAGAACCAGAGAGATGTTGAAAGACTGAGCTCAGAGGAGAGAAGCTTAGTGAGGCATATGTAGCATGAAGGAAACTTGTTACTGCAGAGGTTTTGTTGCAACTCACAGAAAGATCATAAAGGCAATTCCACAGAGGATGTGGGTAGAATTGCTAAGGGATGAAGGAAGCATATGACCAGGAGGTCATAAATTTTTGTACCTCAAGAGTCTGATGCAGAAGCATCTGACCACCCTTAATCAAAATTTGAATTCAAAGCTGTGAAAGAGGAAATGTGGAAAATCATTGAAAATCGGAGCAAATTATATTTAAAATGGGGCTAAATTGATGGAATTGATAAGTCTCTAGAAGACTTGATTAAATGTAATTATCTGCTATGTATGCGTATAGGGAGATTAGGGGATTTGATTGAGCGATTGTGGGAGAAACTCATGGATCATAAAAAATCCCTCCCTTTGTAATTTCCTATTTAAGAGAGTCTGTGTTGTGTGATAGAGGAGAGAGAGGATACAATGTAGCCACAGGGAAATTTGTGAGTTAAGGCCGTGAGGCCTCAGCCTGTAATCAAGTTCTATTTATATATGAAAATACGTGTTATTGTACATCTACGTGTCATTTAAGTTTGTGTGTTCGTGTATGGTTTCAAGTTTTTTTCTTTACTATAAGTTGTGAATTATGCATGTGCAATTTAAAGGAAGAAGTTCCTATGAACTTCGCCTTAAACAGAGTATGGCAAGGTAAATCTGTGTTATAACGTAATTCCACCAAAAGCGAACAAGGAATCCCTTTCAATCGAAATCCTTGGATCGTCTAGATCACCGAATAATATTAGTGGAATGAGAGGACCCTGACAAAAATCGTGAGAACATGGATGAACCATCATAGCCATCCAATCGAACAGACCCAACAGATCCAATAGATTTAACAGTCATCACATGGTAACAAGCACTGAAGTTTAATTCTGAAAATGGACCCAAGAAAATCATCCAAAGGAGTTTAAGGTTCTGAAGGATTAGACCGTCTATTTAATGGTGATTAGACGTATATCACGTGCAAACAAGCACGACCGTTAATTCCAAAAACAGATGCGATAAGGTTTTATACAACGGGGTTAAAACCTCGTTGAGTTCTAGCCATCCAGACCATTCGTCGGTTGAGTGATTGGAAGGTAATTGCACTCGAATGTGCGTGTGGGTTAACATTTTTGGTGGACCCGATAGGTTATGAACTGGGGTTTATTACCATTGAGTTTTGGCCATCAACCATTGTTGGTTGATTGGTTGGGTTTGTTGTAATTCTGCTAACTTGAAGGCTTCTGATATATACGTGGGTCCATAACCCACAGGTCCACGCACAGAAAAGGTAAAGATGCAACTTTGCTACATTCAAGTAGCTTAGCTATCATCAACTTACAACAATAGAAAATTAAAGTATGAATTGAAAGATAACTTAACAAATGCTAGAGTGTTGGCTTGATGCGGCCTGACCCAGGTTCAAAGTTATTTATCCAAACAAATCCTTGTACTACTAGCCCTTTCGGAAACAGTCCACAAAACGGGGACTGAGGTCTCACACGAAGTAGTATGGGGGGATGCTGGAACCAAGTTTCTGCACCCTTGAGATGTCTGAGGGGTTGATTTAGTCCTACTGTGAATACCTTTGCACAGGTCACTTTGTGCACTTTACTGACCTGCGAGGCCTTCGTGCCTTATTATACTCAACTTCACGCAGCCCTAACTAGGGGCTGAGGAGCTTCGCATTGCTAAGGAAGTGATCAACTCTATTTCCCCAAGTTACACAAATGGATTAACTCTCCAGTAATTTGGAATTGTGCTTATATCCTAACTATAGGGAATTTGGGTCGACTTACTTTTTCCAGTCTCTTTTATTCAATTGGACCCCTTTTGAAGGGAAGGAAGTCGCGATTAATTTTACAAAAATTTATTACCTCTTCTAATAAAATAGGATTGAATAGATTATCTATCTTTCTTTTTTATAATGTTTCTTCATGGACATGTGGAAAAAAGAAAGAAGGGACTGTTTACCCCTACCTGCCACTCGGACCAAGACATCACTTTTACCGAAAAAGTTAAAGTTTTTTGAAAATATTTTTTTATTTTGTACCATATTCAAATTCTTTAGGTTTCTATTGAATTGAAAAGAAAGGATTGTTCGTTCGTCTGTTTATTAATAGGAAATCTCTCTCCAGATAAAAAAAAATTTTTGATGACCTTATATGACCAATCGTTATTATCAATCTCGAATACGCTCCATGCTATCTCTAACATACGCCGCAGATATTATCTTCTTAAAAAAGTTATTTATCTTCACGTAAACAGATACCTTATATTATATTCACTTATTCAGCTCATTCATATAATTTCGCGCAGCAAATAAACAATAAACTTGCAATTCATACCCAATATACTTCAATGCATAAAATAGGAAAAGATACACAAAAATATTGTAAAACTTCTCTTTATTAATGCTTCAATTGGTTACAGACTCAACCTTCCCTGCACACTCAGCTATAGGGGCCCGTGCACTCACCTGTGAACTACTAGGCCTCTATGCACTTAGCTATAGAGCCTTCTCCTACTCTACGACCCAAAGACACGACTCTACACTTAGACTCAATGCATCCTCATTAGATCTTCCATGGATTGATTGATTTGCTTTACACTTAGAGCCTCGCTCTACTTATACAATCCCATCGTCCACGGACCATGGGTAAAACTCTCAAGCTGACATTATATTTACAGTAGTAAGGGAAGACAACCCTATGACTCAATTGCAACTTCACACTCCGCGCCCACAAATCGTGGAGTCTTTACATCGGACTTAGTGAAAACATGGGCTTTAAGCCCCAAAACTTGCCTTAGGGGGATCCCACGCCCAACAGGCCCCCAACACGAAAATCGTGACTTGCCCTCGAGTCAGTCTATCGGTGCGGAGATCTTTACGCAGAGGCCTCCCAACACTGCTAAGACTATTGTAAAGTCTGCAGCGCACTGAGCGGTTGCTTGTTGTATCTCTTGCATGCGTTGCTCTGAGACCACTATGTCAGATTTGCTCCCCTGTATCTTCTCTTGTAGCCCCTGCATCTGCGTGAGCTTGCCTTCAATTTTTGCTGTGATTATGAAGGCCATGTCGATCCAAGGCTGAACACGTGCCTTCAAAACCGTTTCTTTATGTCGTGTTGTGTCTACTTTCTCCTTAAGCGCTTTGGCTTGTTGCATTCATGTGAGCCTCTATGCGCGGTCCCTTTGGCATTTTCATATTGTTGTTACAGCTCACGCACCTTTGTTTCTATGCGTTGTATGTTCGAGTCCTCCTACAGACTGGTGAGGACCTCGAACGATTCTTCCAACATTTTGGTGTAGTCCCTCACTGCACTACTGATATCGTCCAGCCCCGATTTAATGTCGTTGGCACGTTGTTCCCTTAGCTCTGGAGGAGTTGAAGGTTGTGCCTTCAACCACAGATTTGTTATCTGAAGGTTCAGCTCCAGCTGAACCTTGGCCATTTCTTCTCGCGCCTCACACACTCCTGCTATTAACCTATAGATGCATGCCTCTGCTGGTGCTTTTGCTGGGATGGCCAGCTCAGGTACAATCTGGCAGGCTTCTTCAATTACCTTTACCATCTATTTGTTCTGAGACATGACTTCATCATGCTGCAAGCTCAACTACTCCATGTTGATCCTCTTTTCACTCAACACCTGCAGTACGTAGCTCTCCCTAGCCTGTGGTTCTGTAGTAATCCCATCCTGTAGAACATAGAGTGTCTCCCGAGGGAGCGCAACCATGTTAATCCCTATTACTTTCAATGCACTAACTGTAGGCTTGTCGACCTCATTTGTTGTAACCAATGCCCCTTCTGGAAGAACTATTATGTTGGTCGTATGAGCGAGCATCATTTCCTCGGCTGCGGTTGTTCCTACTGCAAGGCTGGTTGAGAGAGTACCATCCTGAGCAGTGTGCACCTGCAACTCCTGAATCTATGCTCAGAGGGCCCCCAACATAATCTGATTCTCCTCCATAAAGTTCTGGAGGGCCTCTGTGGTGATGCCGCACACCGTCTCTCCTATATCATGTAGATCCCCCTCGGTAAGGGTGATCGGGTCGATAGACATCTTTGATGCTTTTACCTTCTTTCACCACCCCATCTGCTCTCTCGAGCACTAGTGCTTCAATAGTGTCGACGCTATCTGTGGGTCTGCACTGGCCTCCTCTATCTCTTTTTCCATCTCTTGCTCTTTCTCAGGCGAAGGTGACTTCTGGCCCTCATGCTCCATTTCTGCTACCTTTTGTGCTTATGCTGCGGCCTTTTGTTGTTCTGTTGTTGTTTGCACAACGTCCTGCGCCTCCTGTGCCTTTGCTGGTGCTGCTTATTTCCTTCTCTTTTCCTCCAACTATGCCACACGCAGTTTTTCCTCCTCCTTATTTTTTTGCACAGCAAACTTTTCCACTACGGAGATGTCTAGAGTGCACTATTCCGACGGCCATGTCTCATGTATGTTGAATATCACATCATCTGGGGCCACATATGGAAGTTCATTCCACTTCTTGGCAGGGTCCTTGCGTGCCCAGAGGTAGATTTGATGAATGTCCGCTTTAAAGTCTGCGAAAATTTGTAGGTTGTTGTTGACAGTGGGTGATAATCGCGGCTTACGGTTAATCCCCATCCTGATGTTCATCTCCATGAACACCCAGAATATTTTACTATCACAGATGCAGTGTGCATCTTTAGTAGCCCACAGTGAAGTGTACTTCGCAACTTTTGGGAGATCCCTTGCAATTGTGGGGAACTAGGTGTCCTCAGGCAATTCCCCAGCCGCTAGCACTATGGACAGCAGAAGCCATGCATAGTGGAAGGTTTTCCCTTGTTCCTGTGCCTCGCAGCAATTCTCCATGAACTCCTTGCACAAGAATTCAGACCAGTTAAAATGGACCCCCTCTTTGCACTATTCGGCAAGTGCAACCACCAGCGCGGGCACCTCATCCGCGCGACACTTTTTCATGACCTTACCTACCATTATCTGAGTCATAACTCTGACTACCTTGTTGTTGATACTGGAGTTTGCATAGTCCCTCTTTTTCTTCTCCAGTTTGTATTTATTTTTCATGGCCTCTGCAATGGCCAAATCACTGCTTTTACCCTACGAAACGTCTGCAGGATCTTCTCCTTTACATAGGAGTCAGGTAATTCGATGGATCAGGTGGTCTGTGATGGGGACGAGCTCTTCCAACCACAAACACCCATCATGCACCAGGCAAAGCAATTGCCTAATGACGAAGATAGTTACTGGAGCGTGATGGTAATGCGACACCCAGAGCAGGTTGAACAACCCTGCCTTTTCGACCCCATGCAACCATTTGCATGGCTCCAAATCTATAACTCTCATCATGGTGTGTTTATTTGGCTTCATGAGGTGCACGGTGACCAAGTGAGGGCATTTCTTGTGGTCAATGAGATCCCAGTCTTCGAACTTTAAGCTCTTCACCCTTCCCAAGTGTGCTCCTTCGAAAATGATATCATTAGGTAACAACGAAGTCTGCAGAGGGCTTTTACTATTGTCCAGGTCCTTGGGCACCTTTGCCTTCCCCTTCCATAGAGGGACATATGCGAGCAGTTTGGTTAGAGGGACTGTGCCCTCGATTTCTTCCTCTAGCCATCGTCCTCATCATGTTCGATTATGATATCCTCAAGGTCTTCTTCCTCCTCATCGGTTTCTAGGTTAACCACTTTCCTTTTTTCCTCCATTGTTAATCTAGTTCGCAGTGGGTTTCGAGGGGACACATGCACCAAAATCATGGGTTGTTTATCTTTCTTCAGCCTTGGCATGTGTAGTGATTTAGGGATTTCCACAACAATCCTAGTGCACTCAGGGGCATATTCTATGGTCATGGCCTACGTGGCTTCTTCGATGGTCATTTCTGCGATTTCCCTGGCTTCTTCAGACGCTGCCATTTTGTTCGTCCAGAAATCTATCAACTATTCAATTAGGTGCTCAAACAACGCTATCCATAGGAAAAATAGGTCTCGGTTCGAAATACTCAAGGCTTAATTCTCAAACGACCAAGTGTTGTGTGCTGGGCAGTCCTTTGTAATTTATAGCACCTTTTGAATTCGAATTCGATTGTTCCCCCCAAATCTGGTCCATTAATGCTCCCTTGGCTGCAAATTTTCCCAAATATTGCCCATAAAACTCCCCTTAAATGCCTGCCACCCGCTCCATTTGGTCTCAAGTCAAGCATCACATCGTGAATAGTGACTACAACGGTCACTTTCCAGCCAGCCTGCACAGTAGCAGACACCCTTGCGCTGTCACGGACCTCGTGATACTTCACACCTGTGCACAGCCCTGAAAACGTGCAAATCTCGAGCAGAGTACTTTATAGTCCTATGCCTCCTTTCAACTACCTGGTGCACTAATACTATACTTGCCATAGCTATTTAGGTGGTCAGGCCACTTGTATACGGCTTCAACTGACCACCACTCACTTTTCCTGGGAAAAGTCAGCCTTTTATTTTTAGGGTCTACATCGCAAACTTCACCATCTACATCACGCCATCATTAGTGATCCCTCTAGTAATATAGTGTCCAATCCAAGGCATCAAGGGGATCAACTCTCAGTGGCAGTCCCAAAAATTATCAACGTAATTGTGCGCACCCTGTTTTATCACCACAATTTTCTTATCAAGAAAATCCTTCTTTATTTCTTCCTCAAGCTTCTTGACTTCTGCTTCCATCAGAGTGCTTTTCTCTCTTAATCGCACTCTTTCTTTCATGAGTTCTTGGATTCCTTCATCAGGTCCCAAATGTTCTTCTTCGTTCAGCTATACGATCCCTTCTTCCAAGACTCTGTGAACCGTCATATCCATGGGTGCTACTATGCGCGAACTAGGCATAATATACCCTATTGGGACTACAGCGTTTGCACCATGAGCTAGCCTAGAAGGCGTCTGTCCCGTCAATTTCTTGTACGCTATCCTATAAGCCCACAAAACTGCTGGTACACGTAGGTCCCAATCACTTCGTTGTGCATTATATACCTGGTTCAGTGCTTCTTACACTTCGTTAAAGGCTTTTGCATGTGTAGCCTTTTGCACTCATTCTTTCCACATTCTGTTGTCCCAATTGGAGGGACCCTTCATGCAATTGCCTTCCCAACATATGCTTATTGACTGTGTTTCCCAACACGAAGGCCATGTAAATCTGCACAGGTTGTTACCATATGCTTGTACCTACTTAGATAGATGCGCACGTAGACCATTCCGTACATTGTGTTTTTCTATTAGTCGCATTTGAGGCTTCCCAAAACACATGTGTATCATTCTCCTGCATTCGCGCCAGTCCTCAAAGCTTCCTTGGTGTGTACCCCACCACCTTGCGAGCATAGGACGTAGTACCCATTTCAAAGCCTCGAAACGTTGTTGTTTTGGCACCTCCCTTTCAAATCTATTCAAGAAAACATCTACCTCACTTAACCCATCATAAGTAGGCAAATCTCTCACTTCTGTCGATATGCAGTGCAATGATCTTGTCATCATATTACAGTTCAGTGTGGTTACCTCGTGTAATCGGTTCTTCCATCGCTCTACTTCCTCATCTAAATCCTACGTACAGGAGCTTTTGCACTCCCATGAGATTCTTCCATTTGTAGTGGGATTTACCGAGTCTTGCTCTCGTGCAGTTATCTTGTAGATGCAATCCAAATCATCATCGCTTGCATAGTCGTGCACCGGCTCTATGTAGTGTGATCCTTCTATAGGGTCCAAAGGTATGACTACGTGCAGAGACATTTTCTCAAAAATCATCTTGCGCTTCTTTAGATTTATCACCTCGTTCATGTCAGTGGCCTAATCGATTCCTAAGAGCGTGGGATAGGGATTGTTGTCATCAACAATCTCTATCACTTCAAAGTCTGTTAGCGCACTTGGTCCTTCAATATCCATAATGATTCCCTGCAATCTCCCCATGGGTATTATCTTTTGTTGGTTCGCCATTTGTAGCTGGATAGGAGACCATTATAGTGTAGGCCTTCCCATGCGCTCCCATGTCTACTTCGGTAGAATGTTCACATCCCACCCTAGATCTAGAATTACTTGGTCCATCTTAAATTCTCCAATCTGTGTAGTCAACCTCATTTCTCTTCCCGTCCTCGTCGTATACTTTCCAATCTTCTAGACTACATGCAACTCTCCTGTCGCATTCTTAGTGCATCTATTAATGAGTTCCTGCAATCCCTTTATAGCCTTACTGTCGCGCAGTAGCTTCATGCATGTTTCTAGGAACATTGTGAGCATTGATGGGTCCATTTCCGGCTTTGATCTATATTTGCTTCCTGAAGTGGAGGCATCAACGAAGCTCTTCCTGGCTTCCATGAAGGTTTCCTTAGTGCGCTCCAATTCAAACTTTGGTCGAACCCAAGTACTATCTTCAAGCTGTTTTCCTTTATCATTTCCTGTCGTAATTCCACTTCAGAGCACAATGTTCACATTGGGGTCTTCCTCACGTGGCTCAAACCTCATCATCTGCAGGTTCTGAGTCGCGGGAGGTTGGAGCACTCCCTTGTCGTGCAACCTAGCTATCAGTGTAGGACAATCCTCCGTCTCATGATAAAAAAAGGTACAATATCGACATCATGGCCGCGTTGGATTTGTACAATCACAGGCATAATGTCCTGCCCCCCTTGTAATTATAACATATCAGCTATCTGCGACCTCTTCCAGGTCCTCCTCCACATTAGCCTCGCCCATGCCCCTAAAATCTGGTTCTCGCCACTCTTGCATTCTGGTCAAGGGGCCGCGTTTCGGCCAGAACTTTGTAGGTGGGAGTCCTATTCATCATCATCTTATAGCTTCTACAGGTGCACTCATTGTGTCCAACCGATTTACAAAATTTACATAACAACTGTTGTGAATTCGGTGTGTACTTCTGCAACAAATGGCAGTTGTATGTAGCATGCTTTCCTCCTATTTGATAAATTGCGCACCACAAAGCAGGTGTTGCGCTAGGTCCTGCTTGTGCCTCTGGTCTTAATGACATTGGCCCTCCTCTCGTGAGGTAATTGAAGAAAAATTAATTAAAATTAACACACATAAAAAACCAAAAACATAGAAATGGCAAAAAGGCGGAAAAAGGCCTTAGCCTTACAACATTCCTCACATTCTCATTCTCATTATTAAAATATTTTTTATGATACATTTAAATACATGAGGAAGTTCGTCTCAAGATAGTGCATCTTGATAAAATATCTCAACAACACACTAATCTAGGAGAACTAGTTGGAGAGAATCTCTCATCCTAACTAAACTCCCTAGTTTGAGGAACTAACTCCTAATTATCAAGATTTGATTTATTTAATCATAATTTTGGATTTATAATTGTTTTATTATGAGAGTAAGGCTAACATTTCCCCCCCCCCCCCCCAATGATAAAATCCAAAATAAGAACAAGGAACCCTCTTCCAAGTTCTCAAGTTGATCCTAAAAAAACACTGCCTGAAAAAACCGCCAAAGCTGGATGCTAAAGAAACTACAATATGAAGAGACCATGAGTCAGCTACATGTCTGATTCATCTCTGAATGTCACTTGACAACTCTATCACGTGCCAAGCTGAAAAAGGATCCAACTATCCTTTTCTTTAAATCATCATCCTATGTCCACTGAAAATAATTGATGAACGCGCACTAGCGTATTTGTTTGTCCACTGACAAAATTTGTTGAATGCCCATTGGCTGATGACGTTGAAAAACAACTCACTATTGCTTTTGCTGTGTGTGAAAACTGCTCACTACTGACTTTGTTGTCGATCATCCACTGGCGAATTTGTGGATGCTCACTCGCTGATGAAAATGCCCACTGGCTGCTTTGCTGATGTTGTCGAGACTTTTAGTTTGACAACCACTGTCAATTTCATTGACATTTTCCCCCCTTTGTTAGCGGAAAGGAGAGACAATCTTCTTCAAATTATATCTAAACGTCCCCCCTCTAGGTGTAGGAGTGTTTCACTGGTGTACTCCGCTGTTCAGCGACACGAGAGAACCATCTCCATTTTTACTGTTGGTTGCAATATGTGTGAGTGAATTCAATTGTAAAACTTATACAATATTTTGACTGTGGATGACCATTCCCAGGGATCAATCAATGAATAATTGATTTTCAATTTGGTTGATTTTTATTGTTTGCTTCATTGTGCCGATGAATGGTTTGACTTTCCATAATGGTGCTAAGGATGGAGATCAAAACACTGATCTTCCAAATGACCTGTTCTTTGACAATGAAGGAATTTTGGTTTGACTGCAACGTCAGTTTGTGTGTATTTTTGTTTGTCTTCAACTTTCTCAGAACTAGCTGATGTGATTTGTGCAAGAAACCCTGCACTGACAAACTTAATGGGCCTTGAATAATATGGGCTATGAAATTTGGCGTCATCCTTGACTTATCCTAAGCCTCGTCGATTTCTGTTACTTTGGATTTCTTCCCATGGATTGATGATTGGTTTGGAAGAAAGTTGAACTAGATCAGGGACCACTTCGACACTTGAAGTTGGTTGGATCAGTGACTTGGAATCATCAGTTGTATTTGTATTGTTCAAAGACTTGGAAGCATCAATATTCTCTAGTAACTCAGTTCTTTGTAGTTGCGACTCCAGTTGAAGGAACTCAATCATTTCATGTGCATGTTGAAGATGCACTTGAATATTAGCAAGATTTGTTTTGATGATGTTCACCATGTCGCCAGCTGATGATAAAATCAAATTGTTAAGAATTTGGGACGGTTGAATGTGTGTCACCATGTTAGCTTGCTCACTTTGAATTCAGGCTCGCTTGTACTATTGCTTATTATTGATGCTTTAAACACTTGCTAGAGTTTTATAACTTGGTTGCTTGAACTCTTGATTTCACGCTCGCTTGATGACGATCACTTTGCTTGAATGCTTCACTGACACTTTGTGAATGCTTCAATCAACTTCACATTGGCACGTTTGTTGCAGATGTCGTGATTTGAACTTTCACACTTGATTTTGACATGCTCGCTTGCTTGGTTGTTTGAATGACACACTCGCTTGCTTTGGTGTTTGAATGACATGCTCCCTTGATTTATTGCTTATTGCACTTGCATTAAACACTAGCTTGATTTGATGCTCACTTGAAGAATAGAATACTAGAATTCACGCTTGTTTGATGATGATTGCTTGCTAGATAGCTTTCTTGAACTTGTTTGATTGATTACTGACACTTCATGCTTTCTTGAATGTACTCACTGAATGTGCTGATTTTAAAAAGGAAGGGTGTCAAACACTATCAAAAATGCACCAAAGAGACAAATAACAAGTTCAATCTTGATGACTCAGTTGAAGACTTACTTGACTTAATGTATTCACCTTAACAATTCAAATTATGGTGTCGGTTACAACTGAGAATGCACCCATACAATTTAGTTAAAAAATGTTTATCTGATGTTGATGTTGTCTTGGCTTGAAATGCTTGATTTTGTTGCATCCTTAGCTTGATTACTTTGATTACATAATGTGAAATGTGCTTGCCTGGAAGATCATCTTATCAAGTTGATGATGTGATGCTTTGTGCTTGTGTACTTAACCTTGATTACAGGAGATTGATTAAGTGTTCTTATACTTAAGCTTGCTTATGTGCATGTAGTTGTTTAAGCATAATACAGAGAGAGCGTTTTGATAATCTAAACACAAGTCATGCACACGCATTCATTACACACGGTGTACCTAATATCCCCTTATTCAATTTCGGGCAGATCTAGGACACCAGCACCACAAAAAATATGATTTCATTAATTATGGGAGTACATCATTCTTCAATGTCACACTTGCAAACTTTGGAAGCAAATTGTCTTCAAAAACTGCCTACATTGACTCAATCGCTCTCAAAGTAAAAAATTTCTTTAGAGTACAACAATGAATTTCTCTAAAAAAGAATTCAATTATCACTCCAAATACAAAATATGAATCTTATGACTTCACAAAATCACTTATGACTTCATTACACAAAAAATTACAAATACTCCTTATCTCTCCAAAAGTACAAAAATAATTTCACCTCACACTTATACCTACACTAAAAAAAAATGCACCGAAATCTCCACTTAACATAGAGGTTTATGCACTTTAGTGAATTGACTCGTTGTAGCAGTTTATAGGCAACAATAACAAAAAAAACTCATGCAGGTCCATACAACATCATCAAACACATAGCTAGGCTCCAAGTCTCTTCATGCAATTTGATATAGCAAACTGCAGTGGCCACACCATGATTGTATACAAAGGAAGATGCTCCACCGTATCAAAATTTCAATTGTTTTGGTCTCACACTGGTTTGGAAATAAGTTACTCTTTAATCCAATCAAATGGTTGAATCATTCAGATAACGACAGTGCTAGCAACAACTCCCCACATAGCAGCAAATCCACACAACATATTTCCTAGCCACACACAATTTTTGCAACAAATTGTAACGTAATTCTTGGTTCATCTCCTAGAAGACACATGAATATTGCTAGCTGATCTATTTCTAGGTTGTCCAATGATTTTCCATACGTAAACGTCCACGAGCTATCAAAACACACACTTGCGCACAGGTCCTTAACGCTTATCTTGTTGACTACAAACATGTCCTTTAAAGTTGATCTTTACAAGGATCTCCACCAAGTGCTTCCTTTAGTGGATTCACATAGGTCATAGGTCACAAGTTCCTCATGGCATTGCTACTAATCTTCCTTGGTCACTGTGGAATTATGGCTTCAATGGAAATATTCAACGCAGATTTCCTACTACAAATCAATATCACGAACAGAGGTGCCAACAAAAAGCACAAGACTTGGAAATTGGTGGATCAAAGACCATAGAAGGAACATGGACGGATTTAGTGAAAGTGGGTCACAGATCTCAAAATGATTTGATTAAAACAATCTTCATGCTTCTTAATATTAAAACCCACACCATGTGTCAATAGTGATTTTTCTAACTCCACAAGTATCGACTACAACCTCTAAGTAGATTGAATTCTCGAACGATAGCTCCTCCACTTTTTTTACAACGATTCCATCTTATTTTATATTGCACAGATAGAAAATAATGCAACAAATTGTTTTATCTTCACACATTTCTGTCACAACCAACACTCACATCAATCTTTACACACAAAACCTTGCTCCAATAATGTTTCCCTTGATCATTGCAACAATCCCATGACCTTTGTCGTCTCATCCTCTATTTATGTCGCTCTTCTTCGAAGCTCCTTTCTTTAATCATCGACTCCTGTAGGGTGCAAATGAACTGATCTGGATCTTGGGAAACATCTACACTTACACATAGTATTAACGCATCACTTTATTGCACAAAATTGGATCTTTTGTAACTCTAAGACTCATGTGTGCCCATCCACATGTAGATCCAACTTTGACAACACACATGCAGTTCATTCATGTAGACTCTGGGCAGATTTTTTATGGGCCGGATCATAACTACATTCACACAGGTCCACAATTCATTACATACACACAATACATCTTTCAATACACCACCCTCAGTTCCATAGGTTCGGCTCCATAGCTTGCACAATGCTTTACAAACTGAACTTCATGATTCAACTCTCAATTCAAAAGCTTGAACCAAAAGTGGAATGCATCCAAAACCTCTCTACCCTATAATACCATATGAAGAAAAATTAAGTAAAATTAACACACATAAAAAACCAGAAACATAGAAATGGCAGAAAAGGTGGAAAAAGGCCTTTGCCTTACATCATTCCTCACATTCCCATTCTCATTATTAAAATACTGTTTATGATACATAT
This sequence comes from Pinus taeda, assembly GCA_000404065.3. NCBI lineage: Eukaryota > Viridiplantae > Streptophyta > Pinopsida > Pinales > Pinaceae > Pinus > Pinus taeda. The sequence continues at coordinate 51,042 of APFE030268479.1, read as the reverse complement.
AGATACATGAGGAAGTTTGTCTCAAGATAATGCATCTATCTTTAACAAACTTGCTTGAGAATATATCTCAACAACACATTAATCTAGGGAACTAGTTGGAGAGAATCCCTCATCCTAACTAAACTCCCTAGTTTGAGGAACTAACTCCTAATTCTCAAGATTTGATTTATTTAATTATAATTTTGGATTTATAATTGTTTTATTATGAGAGTGAGGCTAACAGTAATTCATGAACACTAGGTAGCGGTCCTTGTCATGTCCCTGACCCTTGCATTTTACGCACCATACTTCTTCGCGCACTTCCGGGCAAGTTGTCCTATCCTGTTTCAGACTTTTCATCTCAAGGCATAAGTTTTTCAACTGTGCATGTATCTGTTGAACTCCTAGGTTAGGATCATGTATTAGGCTCTCATGCATCCTCATCGTGATCTCCAAGGCCTCTTCCTAGGTTCTTAACCTCTGTTGCGTCAAATGCATAGTTAGCGATGCCACAAACCATTCACAATGTTTTCCATTCGTAAAATTCATATTAGCTTCGCGAATTATTCACTTTGGTCTCTGATCCAACTCCCAAGGAGTCTCGCCTAGTAGCATTGTGATCTCTTTGAATCCAATGATCGACTGCACCTCTAACTTCGGCCTGCTAAATTATTTGTTCATCGCAATTTGGATATCCGTGATCCCCGCATTCGGATTGTTATTAGAATGCTTAATATACCAGGTCAGCGCACAATCCTGCAGAGGTCACGCTTGCCATATTAACTCACGGTGGTGGCGGAGGTGGTATGGGTGAAGATGGGGGTGAAGGCGGTGAAGCAGGTGGTGGCGTGGGTGGGGGTGGTATGCATGGAATCCTCTGCCTTATCAAATTTATCACACTTCTCGGTGAGTCCTTTGCGAGCTCCTCCTCATCCCTTTGCGGAGGTGAAATCAAAGGGCTATTCTCGGGTCCCTTACTTCCTTCGTTTCTGTAGGTTTTTCCACTTCTCGTAGCTTCGGACATCAAGGTAATTGCATAACCCTCTTTTCACACAATAACATTTTAATCCAAATATTCAGAGACTTTAAGTACTTACCTCGTGGTCCTTTGAGAAAGCGTCGCTCTGCCTCACTATAGTTGACTGAAGTATCTACCGCAAATTCAGTAATGAATCCTCCTATAATCTAATCGAGCCAGTGATAAAAAACACATGTGATCTTATCCTCTAATAATTCCAATATACACACCAACTTTGGGGTCCACACAATAGGATTATCGAGTTTCCACCTTCCTTGGCTATCTGCTAGCTTCGCAATCCACTCGTACAACTAAGTAGGGAAATATGCGAAGAAAATTTCGTGGATCTTAGTGTACAAGTAGTAGTCTAACCACTTTTCCTTTGATAGCCATGGATTCTTGTTCTCCTACGTCGTGAACTCATGAATTCTCCTATCCAACCAACCTTCAATTTCTTTCTTAGTTGGATTCCAAGGATACGACATCAGACATCTCTATGCAAATTCCAGTCCCAGCAACGAACCATTTGTTGGCTTGATGGGGCCTGACCTAGGTTTGGAGTTATTTAGCCAAACAAATCCCTGTACTACTGGCCCTTTTGGCAACAGTCCACGAAGCGCGGACTGAGGTCTCACCCGAAGCAGTATGGGGGGATGCTGGAACCAAGTTTCCGCACCCTTGAGATGTCTAAGGGGTCGATTTAGTCCAACGGTGAATACCTTCGCACAAGCCACTTGGCGCACTTTCTTGACCTGCGAGGCCTTCAAGCCTTGTTATATTCAACTTCGCGTAGCCCTAACCAGGGGTTGAGGAGCTTTGTGCTGCTAAATCTGCGATTGAAGCTATTTCCCCAAGTCACACTATTGATCTTACTTATCTTCTTATAACAGTTAGTTATCTTTGTGTAAACAGATACCTTATATTATATTCACTTATTCGTCTCATTCATATAAGTTCGTGTAGAAAAAAATAGTAAACTTGCAATTCATACCCAATATACTTCAATGCATAAAACAGGAAAAGATACATAGAAATATTGTAAAAATTCTCCTTATTAATACTTTAATCAGTTACAGACTCATCCTGCCCTACGCACTCAGCTGCAGGGGTCCACACACTCAGCTGCAGAGCCTTCTCCTACTCTATGACCCAATGACATGACTCTACACTTAGATTCAGTGCTTCCTCATTAGATCTTCCATGGATTGATTGATTCGCTTTACACTTAGAGCCTCGCTCTATTTATACAATCCCATGGTCCGCGGACCATGGGTAAAACTCTAAAGCCGACATTATATTTACAACAGTAAGGGTAGACAACCCTATGACTCAATTACAACTCCACACCCAAAAATCGTGGAGTCTTTACATTGAACTTAGTCAAAACTTGCCTGGGGGGGATCCCACGCCTAACATAGAGGAACAATAATAAGATTACATAATGAAATTGCATAGTTAAAGCTTCAAATAATGTTTCTTAAACATAGAGGACATCCATAGATACGTGAAGGTTCAGTTGAACCTAAAGGTCAATTTGAAGATTAATGGAGAAAGATCCAAGTAGAATGCAGTCAACTAAAGAAAATCAAATTAGAAAAGGAACATGTGATTGAGTCCAAAAATAAAAATCTAGAAATCTTGTTTCAACAATGAGTGAGTTGCAGAATGAAATTATGGATATAAGGATCAAACTGATTGGAGTATCTACCCTTGAAGCAATTAGGAATTTTATTTGGGATCTTATCATGTTTGAGATCAAGAAATTGAAGGAATATTGTGGCTTAATGGAAGATGAGAAGTAGTTCGTTGTAAATTGTCTCAAGAAATGTGAGCTCATTAAAAGGAATTTAAGAGATAAGCCAACAATATCTCACACTGCTATACAATATTTGGAACATAAAACAAAGAATGAACTCAAATTCATAGGAGTCACAGACATAGTGGATTTGGTTTTGCAAGCTAGAAAGGTGACTAATAAAGAAGCAATGCTTAAGAAAATTAAAGAAAAAACTAATCACTTGTTTAAAAGAGAGGTTGATCTCAAGAAAATATTTCAAGATATTTTCAACTTACAAGGGTTTCCTTCATTTTGGGATGAGAAAGGACATTTTATTCCAGAATATGAATATTAAAAGAAATTGATGGAGAGGTTCCAACATCATTCCATTTTCATAATCATACTTCTCCATTAAATGCTCAAACTATTTATGATCTATTGGGAAAGGATCTCAACATCCTTCATATTCTTAGAAACATTATCAAATTACTTCCCCCTATTTTCTATGGATATCACACAAATTTGGATTTCTTGACCAGAGAAATGTGTATTCATAAGTAGATGAATAACACATATAGTATGGCCAATTTAAAGGGAGTGAATAGCTAGGCATCACAAGAAAAGGGATTTATATCGATAATGAGGAAATTACTAGCTAAAACTCACCACAAAAATTAGATGAAGAATTCCCAATGAAAATTTGTCAAACCCAACAAATATTATATGAATACAAGAATAAATTACCAGTCTTTTAAAATTGGAGTTGATAACAATTTTCCAATTTTTTAGCCCAATTACAATTCAAATTTTCTTTTGAATTGGTAAATACAATCTATCTAGGCATAGCTTCAGTGGTTTGTTGAGATGATTTGGCCCGTGAGATTAAAAAATGAGAAGGCATGTTTTCATTTTTTTATTATGTTACTAGCTTCAATCGACTTGTCAATGAATTTTTTGAAGTTACCTGCCATATGATAGATAATGAATGAATGCATGATTAATTGAATTTCTTTATTTCATGACCAGGTATCAGTTAATAATTGTGTCACTCTTCTCTTAGATATTATATCAATTAAAGATATATTTTTTTATCTTTTTTTCGTCTCTTGGAAGAGTGTGCCCAACGACGGATATTAATTGAAATTACAATTTTTGTTGGCTTTGTTGGTCAAAATTGTCACTGATGTCAATATGCTAAAGCATTGATAAAGATAATGATGCACGAATGAATGTTGGTTGGAAAATATGATGAAGCCCTGGTGTTGTTGAAGATCCCCTAATCCTAAGAAATAAAATAACACGTGAAGAAGCACTTATCTTGCATGTCCTAAACTTTGAGCCCTAAGTCTATGAAGAAGGAGCCCTAGCATTAACCAAAACACAATGATGAAACCCTAAAGGTTGCCATGGATGAAATAATAATGGCAGTTCACAAATGTTATTTTTATTGATGGTGAAATGACCTAAATTAAGGATGGAATTAGCATAGGATCGTAGAAGAGAAAGAGCTCTTTCCAATGAGCACTTACACGCCTTCTAACTCCTCATAAGCTGCAAAAAAAATGATTTTACAAATTGGAATATAATAATTTTTTAACCTAGCTGACATAAGCTACATATGCAAGTCGGCCCCTACTCCAAAAGATGTGTCTCTTTGCAAAAGGGAAAAACATGTATAAATATAAGATTGAACTCATCATTCCATCATCAAACTTGGTGAAGACAACCACACGAGTAGAAAATAAGAAAACTAGCTCACAGCTCGTGAACTAGAAAGGCTAATAGGATGAGAATTGGCGGAGACTTATAATTGTGATTATGTATATCTCTGAGCTATATATGGAGTAAAACCTATACATATCATTGTAGCTCTGATGGATTAAAATCTATTAACATAACAATTTTTGTAGTCCTATTCAAGGTCGGTCTAGACCCCTTTTTAAGGGCCTGTACTCATCTGATCACAAGACCTACATCTAGACAGATTGGAAACTTTTAGTTTGTACTTTGGAGGCTCGAATTAATAGCTCAGAACTGTGGAGGCTTTGTCCTGAGGCTCGAACTTGACAGGAGGATTGAACTTGACCTGTGGAGGCTCGAGCCTGAGGCTAGAAACCTATGGAGCTCAGACTTATACCTCAGATCTGTGATACCTTCAAATCTGAGGCTAGTAACTGTGGAGGCTCAAACTTGACCAGTGGAAGCTCGGACTTAGAGTTTGTACCTGTGATCACAAGCTTGAAAACTTCATATCTAAGGCTAGAAAAAGTGGAGGCTCAGCATTAGCTCAGACCTGTAGCTTTGCAAGCTCAGACCTATGATATGAAGTCTGGAAACTTTGAACTTGAGGCCTGTAAACTCACAATCCTTGGACCAAAATTCTATCTTGACTCTTGTAGAGCTGAACAATGACATCTTGGATCAGATTTTTGAAGGTATTTTGAGGATTCCTTGGAGCTAAGAATTGAACACCTTGAAGCCATCTTTGGAGCAACCTCATTGAATATTTTTTGAGCTGATATAGAGAAAGCATATTTGTCTACAACTTGAGAACTATTGGAGGCAACCTTGAAAGCATTATTGCAATCAATATTGGCACATTTTTGAGAGTATTTTATTGGGCATCATTTGGAGCAGAGTTTCAAGAATATATCGAAAGATTATTTAGAGGATTCTGAAGACTGTTGTGTATTGCAGGTGGTACTAAGACTTGTGAGAAGACTTCTAGTGTTTTGTAGGTGACACTTGAGGGAGTTTGGGCATCTCTTGAGAAGTAGTTCATTGAGCATTGTTCAGAGGAACCTTGACAATCCTTTGCTTGAAAAGGATAATTGTAAAGAATCCCTTGAACCCTTGAAGAGATATTGAAGACTTGATATGGGAAAAACAACCTAGAGACATTCTTGAAGACACTATTATGCATTATTGAAGATCCATTAAAGAAGCTTTTTGAGTAGGATTAGGGTAGGAAATTGTAAGGCACTTGAAGGATTGTTTGTTGTAGACTTTGAAGGATATTGATTGGACCCTTTTTGGAGCATCTTATTTAAGATTCTTGGAGGCCTTTAGAGCATGATTGAACCCTCATGGAGTTACCTTGAAGGAAGTTGCTTGGGTATCATGAATAACTTTGAAGACTCATTTAGTGATTGATAAAGTTGTCATTAATGAGTGAAGGGTTATTGAAAGCTAAGTGAGGGAATTCTTGAAGAACTTTAAGAAATTGTTAGAGCTTGTTTCATAAGATATTAGAAGCCTTGAAGAACCATTAAATCCATATTAAATATCTTGAATCTGTGGGTTGGAACCCTAGAGGATAGGAGTCCTCAAGAAGATAAAGTTGGAGTCTCGTGAAGTCCATGTTGGTGCTTGGAAAAGTATAGGTTAGAGCTCAGTGGATTGGATATTTGTGTCTTCATCTAGGGTTGGAGCCCTAAAAATTATTGTACTTGACTTATTGTAAAAACAATATTGGAGTCCTCGATATAGTTGATTAAAAGAATTATTTATTTTGTATTTAGTTTATAAATGATCTAAAAATGGTAAAATACCAATTGTAAAAGAAATATTGATTCACACCCCGGCCACCCACCCCCCCCCCCCCCCCCCCCACCAAACATTATTTCCAACAATTGGAATCAGAGCTAGTGCCTTCACTCAAAGCCTAATAGCTTGAAGGTAGATCCTTAGAACACAAATGGAAAAGTCAAGGAAGAAGACTTGCAAACCCCTTGAAGGTGTCACCTCCTCAGTGGATAATCAAATTGGGAAAGCTTCATTGTTCAGTGGAAACTTTGAAATATGGAAGGCAAGAATGAAGAATTTCTTAATGACTAAAGGTTTTGAAGTCTTGGATTTAATGATTCTTGGAAGTACAATAGAAGATGAAAAATCCAATAAACATACTACAATAGAAATAAATGAAATCTTGAGTGGGCAACCAGATCCTATAAAGACCAAGGTGGAAAAATTTTCATCAGCAAAATATATGTGTGACAAACTTCAATATCTTCACTTAAAAGGAGCATTGACCATGACCTCTAATCAAGAAGATGATGGAAAGAAAGAAGGAAATCCATAACCCATTAAGGAAGCTGAAGAGAATGACAAAGAGAATCAAGATGAACCAAAGAAGACAAATGAAAGAAAAAATGAAGGGACCAGTTGTATAAAGGAAGATGATGATGAAGAAATTCTTGAAGTATAGGTTGAAATATATTTTAAGGAAAAACTTGTAGTTGCCTAGAAGAGACAAGTAGTTTGAAAAAGGAAAATGAGGAGCTAAAAAAGAGCAAGTGCAAGATAGTGACCATGACCTTGAGAAGACAAGAAAGGAAGTTGGCATTTTCAAGATTCAAGTACAAGAAAGAGATGAGGAGCTAATCCGAGTTGACTCAACTCCCAGATTTAACCAAGATATTTTACTTTCATGATGTCATTAGAATTGCATTTAAAATAGCATAAAGGAACATATATGCATGCTGTAAAGAAGAAGGAACGTGAAATTCATCAACAACATAAAATAACAAGATGTTGTTAATGGAGTTCGTCTAGGAGGGACTACGTCTTCGGGCCTCAGTGTCAAGATGGTGTAGGCTGTTGCATTAACTGTTGTCAATAGTGATGATGTACATAGGTGGTGACGTTGCTATAATAAAAGGAAAATGCCCTCACGCAGGAGTGGCTCCAAGATATGTTCCGCTGCAGGAACTCTCATTCAAAAAGGACTCCTATCAGTATGACCTAAACTAAGGCATGATGATAATGAGCATCCTGCCAACATGACATAAAAGGGATCTCAATGCAAACATACCTAGAAACACATGAATATCCCATCAACATAACAACAAAGGGATCTCAAACAAAACATGACGAATCATGACAAAAGGTACATCCCACAGATGATTCCACATCACATCAAGTAGGAATCATGAAACAAGTAAGAAAACAAGATCCCACATCAAACATCAAACAGGGATCTATGTAGAACAATTCATCTCATAGTAAAAAGAAGTACATGAACATATTGCATATACCTCACATCCTAGGACCATTTGAAGAAAAGGATGTCAAGCTGCTGAAGTTGGCCGTACCATCAATCTCGCAATGTCGAATCTCATGGAAATGGGTGTTCACACGTGAATGCTGACACCGGCACTCCACTTTGAAAAGTAGCTGAAAAATAGAATGATCAAAATGAAAAGCTAATTACACCATCTAATTTGTGGCATCGAATAGTGTAAAATCGACTGTCAAATTTTTGAATTCTGAGAAAGTGGAAATTTGGAGCATAAGGAATCTTTTAGATTCCCCTTAGATTCCTCAAATATTCCCTCCTCTAGGTCATCTGAAGATTTGTTGCTCAGATCAAAATTGTCACTGTGCCATCAGGTTCATGTCACTGAGAAGTGTAAAATTTACATAAAATCTATCCAATTTGGAAAATGGCAAAATTTTGCCCTCTTAGAAAATTGGCTCAATCATGGTTCCGCTTATGCTTTTCCATAATCATGGTTCCACCTACAAAAAATAATAAAAAATTACATGTCTCAAAAACCGTGCCCAAGGCGGATCCCTCTATGTTGCCATGCCTCTGTTTTGTCGTTCTACACCACTGTTCCGTCCTCAAATCTGTCGTTTCATTCCCATGCTTCCTCCCCCTCGTGCAAATGAAACAAAGGTTTAAATATTAAAAGGTGGGCGAAGCTATCAAGGTTGAGCCCCATGGCCCAACGGTGGTGGAGTTGTTTAGGAGGGCAGAGGTTACAGTTTCAAACTCCTGGCCCTCCAAAATAGTGTGATTAATTTTGGTGCATTAGATTGGTTTTTTGGATGGCGCGTTAATAAAGTTTGGTGTGATGTTAAATGGATTTTCCGCATGGTGGCGGGCCAGCCCACGTGGCTAGAGCGGGTTCGATATTCATCTGCTCGTCATTAAACGCAAGGCATATAATGGTTGGGGTGTTGGGGTGTGGGCTGGGTCCACCGAAGGTGGCCCGCCCACCCCTTTAATATTGTTTAATGTATATGGAGGTTGACTGGAGGGATCGGCGGGGTCATGGCCACCGACCCATTTTAAACATGTATTTTTTTATGTGGGTTGGGTGGGCCGATGGGGCTCATGGCCTGTTAGCGCAAAAATTTGATTTATAATGTGGTTGGGAAGGGAGGTGGTGGGGGTCATGGCCTGCCACCACATAATATACATTTTTTTGGTTTTTTATAAAACAAGCTCATTTTCTTCGAATTTGTCTAATATAGGGGATATTAGACAAATTAATGATCCAACAATTTTTCCCGCTTTCGGGAGCTAGGTTTCATGCCTCGGTGTCGGTCAAATTGTAGGACACTTAAACTTGGCCCGCAACCCAACTTTGACCAATACTTTGACTGGCTCGTTCTCCTTCATATGAGCTCAGATTGACGAACCATTCACATTGTTATGATCATGACGACAAGATCTATGCTCTGGTCCTTGTTCAAAAGAATTATGATCATTTGATTTTTGAGCTCCCATAAGCCCTCTTTGCCCTTTGTGTGTCTCTAGAGCCACCTAGATCAGTAGCTCACCAAGCTAAAGGAGGAATTACATAAAAACAAGAAAAGGCATTATCAAGAAGTCATATCCATGACAAATCAATTGGATAAAGAAAAGAAAAGGAAGACATTTTGTCAAGTCAACTTGAACAAGGACGTGAGGACTTGAAAAAACTTGAAGCAAATATTGGTCAATACAAGGAAAAGGTCTCCCCCCTTAAATCTCACCTAAAAGAAGCCAAGAAATAAGCACAAGGAGCTGAAAGGGTGATGGAAGTTTTGGCCCACTTGGAAGGAGACGTTGATGAAGTAGAAAAGGAATGAAATACCATGACATGACAACTAGAATAAAATGATGAAGAGATCTTGAAATTAAAATCATATATCATCTCTATGAAGGCTAAAACATGTGAAGAAACAAGGATGAAGGAAGAAATGGAGACCAATCTAGCAAAGAAGGATGAAGAATGGAAGATGATGAAAGAAGAAATTGATCTCCTAAGGAAATAATTTGATCCTCTAAACAAGAGTCTAAAGAGCTCTCAAACCCTAGATGACATCCTAAGTCACCAAAGATCTCCCATTGATAAATCAGGTCTTGGTTATATAGGCGAACTCTCAAACAAAAATGTTGCAAACCATAATACATTAAACAATAAGGATGTGGAGAAGCTTGGAAGAAATATTGATGCCCCTAGTTCTAGCAAAAGCAAGGAGAATAGTTAATATGACATTGGAAGAAACCCTACTCCAAGAAGATATGTAGATAATGTCAAGAATGCAAAAGTCAATGGATATCATCAAAGGATCACAAAGAATAAATACTTCAATGGTACATCAAGACAAGATCCATCCTCTAGGTACCAATGTATATTTTTTGGTTATTGTTATTCTTGTACAAATTTTTGATACATGGAAAAGGATTGTAGGGCATACCACAAGGGAAAATATATTAGTCCCCATCAGTCTCCTACAAGAAACTTTGTAAGATGAATTCACGCTTCCTCATTGATGAATAAGATGGAATGCTTCAAATTCCATAACACTGGACATATGGCTCGTGATTGTAACTTGACTTGGGTTCATAAACAAGCTAAAAAAATTACTACCAAGCAAGAAAAGAAAGTTACACAAGTTTGGAGAATGAAGCACACTGAATCAGAAAGTGTATTGGACACTCAAGACATCAACTCATGTTTTTTATCTAATAAGTACATATCTGGCAGATATGGTGTTCCAAGATTTGATGATAAAATTCTACCAAAAAAAGAGAGGGAACCATGCATATTGTTAGAGGGAGCTTGTGATTCTTGACCATTCTTGCATAAGTTATCCGTGAAGAGCCTTATGAAACCCTTGATGAGTCACACATGGACAATAATGTTGGAAGACACAGAGATATATCTCTTGATGGAATGTCTCTTAGAAATTGTTCTGAAAATCTTGTTTGACAAGTTGAAAATACATCATCTACCTCATCCATTTCCATGAAATCGTGCAAAATATTAGGGGGAGCAAGTCCACTAAACAAAATCATGATATTGAGCCTTCACTATACATCCATTGTTGAAGATGCCTTCCACTTGATCACAAAGTTGTAATATTTCTTGTCTTTGGTTCCATAAGAAAAAAGGAGAGTAAGAAGATTTTATGCAAGCAGGGGGATCTGGTTGATCAAATGAAGAAGGGGCACCATGACAGGGGGAGAAACATGACAAAAAGAAGCATTATAAGGGAGACACTTGATGAAAGAATACATTATTAGGAGACCCCATTTTCCATTGATGTCAAAGGGGGAGAGAATGTTGGAAGAGGAGAGAATATTGCCATCAATGACAAAGGGGGAGATTGTTGGTCAAAATTGTCATTGATGTCAATATGCTAAATCATTGTTAAAGATAATGATGCATGAATGGATGTTGGTTGGAAAATATGATGAAGTCCTAGCCTTGTTAAATATGCCCTAATCCTAATAAATAAAATAACACATGTGAAGAAGCACTTATCTTGTAGGTCCTAAACTTGGAGCCCTAAGTCTATGAAGAAGGAGCCCTAGCATTATCCAAAACATAATGATGAAATCCTAAAGGTTGCCATGGATGAAATAATAATGGTAGTTCACAAATATTATTTTTATTGATGGTTAAATGACATAAATTAAGGATGGAATTAGCATAGGCTTGTAGAATACATTGAGTTATTTCCAACAAGAACTTACTCACCTTCTTACTCCTCGTAGGTGGAGAGAAAGTTATTTTACAAATCGGAATATAATAATTTTTTAATCGAGCCGACATAAGCCTACATATGTAAGTCAGCCCCTCCTCCAAAAGATGTGTCTCTTTGCAAAAGGTCAAAACATGTATAAATATAAGATTGAACTCATCATTCCATCATAAAACTTGGTGAAGAAATCCACAGGAGTAGAAAAGAAGAAAAATAGTTCACAACTTGTGAAATAGAAAGGCTAATAGGACGAGAATTGGTGGATACTTCTGATTGTGATTGGGTATATCTCAGCACTATCTGTGCAGTAAAAACTATACCTATTATTGCAACTCAGATGGATTAAAATCTATGAACATAAAAAAAATTGTAGTCCTATTCAATCTTGGTCTAGAACCCTTTTTAAGGGCCTGTACTCATCCAGTCACAAGACTTACACCTAGACAGATTGGAAACTTATAGCTCAGACTTTGGAGGCTCAAATTAATAATCGGAACTATGGAGGCTTGGACCTGAAGCTCAAACTTGACCTGCAGGATCATAATTGACCTATAGAGGCTCGAACCTGAGGCTAGAAATTTGTGGAGCTCAGACTTATAGCTCAAACCTGTGATACCTTCATATTTGAGGCTAGTAACCATGGAGGCTCAAACTTGACTATTGGAGGCTCAAACCTTTGATAACAAGCCTGAAAAATTTGGACTTGAGCCTAGAAACAATGGAGGCTCTAATCCAGGTAGATATTGGTGGCCATCCACTTATTCCATTTGGACCCCCGCCATTGTTTCTTTTCATTTTCCTTAATTGTAGCACAAACTACTATTTTTGGTAGTTTTTGAGGTCCTAAACTTCTGGAGCCATTTTGAGGGACTAAAAGACGTTTTTAGGGAAAATTGAGAGACTAGGAAAGTCCTCAACTAGTTACCCTATTTTTTTTAGGCCTCCTCTTTGAGATCTTCAAAACGAGGTATTATGATAGCCACACAGAGATCGTATAGAAATGTTACGGCCTTAAGAAATTGATGTACCAATTTACCCAAATGGGGCCCACAGTTTTGGCACTTCATATCCTAGGGTTAGGGTTTTGGATGTTTAGGGTCTACCATTGTTTCTCGATAATAAATAGGCCTTTGAGCCTCATTGTAACAAAGTTAAGAGACATGTAGGTACCACATATCTTCTCAGAGATAAGCTACCATCACCTGAGCTAGTTTATTTTCATTTCTATATGTTAGCATATTTCAATTCTTTGATATTAATAAAATGAAGTTTAATTTCTGTTGCATATCTGTGTATATGGGTATCTTTGTATTTTGTTGTGTTCCTGCATAAGTCCATATTAGTGGTATCAAAACAGTTTGCTCTTTCTTTCTTTTTTCTTTGCATGTCCCCAAAGAGGTCAGGATATAAGGAATTAGGGCTCAATCTGGTTGAACCTTTGCAAGACCAGCCTCACAACACTCGACTGCCTCCCATGGCGGAAGAAAAGAAATATGAAGGGGTAGGAGATCCTTTCAAAATACTGCTCGAGGAAGTCTTCAAGTGAAAAAGGATCGTGATAATGGATAAAATTTTACCAGATCCTTCGACTGCTACCCACAAGAGATGCATCTTAATCTGCGAATCTGAAGCAAGGAAAGGCATCCCCAAACCATAGAGAAAAGGACAAATCCAAGGTGGGGTGACCTAGGACAACTCGCCGAAGCCACAAGAAAAGAACAACATCAAAAAGATAAAGAAGGACACGGGAAATTGGTGCAAGTTCCATAAGAGGTCCACTCGCATCAAAAGTGAGTGTCAAGCCAAATAGTCACTGGTGGTCAAGCTAAAGGCTCCCGAATTAGATGCATGTTATGAATTTGAGTCAGAACATGACAATGGGAATGATAAAGGGAAAAAGATCATTGATATAGAACCCAGTGCCACCGTGGCCACCAGTAAGATCCAGAAGAATGAGCCTGAAGATCTAGAGGAGGGGGAACGCCTCTTCCACTCACAAATGTGGGTGAAGGGTTCTCTATTGTAGTTCATTTTCAATAGCGAGAGCCAAAAGAACCTCATTTCAATAGAGGTCATGAAGCGGTTGGGCCTACCAACTATAACACATCCATAGCCGTACACCATCGGGTGGTTTCACCAAGGAAAATATCTCCTTGTTAAACAACAGTCTCGCATTCCCTACAACATCAAGCCCTTCACGGATGAGGTATTGTGTGATGTTTCTCTTCTTGAAGTTTGTGATGTATTATTAGGGAAAACATACTTATGGGAGTGGCATGTTGTATATGAGTCTAGACCTCACTCTATGATATGACTTTGGGTGATAAGTGGTATAGGATACTGGAGGTAGCCCAACCTACCACCATCTCTTTGATCACTGCAAAGTAATGCAGTAAGATCATTTCCGAGACCATGAATTATGTTCTCCTTATCATTCACCCTCAGGGCAAGAAGAAGGTTGTGGCCACAGCTTCCAAACATGGCTCCTTCGCACAACAATAGTAGATGGAAAAGGTCATGGAGGATTACAATGACATTTTTGCCTTGCCTATAGGGGTACCTTTGCACTGTCAGGTCAACCACTCCATAACTCTGACCCTGGACATGTCATTACCCAACAGACTGATCTATTGACACTCTGTTTTGAAGAACAATGAGATCAAGAGGAAGATTTAATATATGTTGTAGAAATGGCACATCAGGCCAAGCTCATCACCCAGTGGGAGCTCGATTGTATTAGTACAAAAGAAGGAAAGGAATTGGAGACTTTGCATCAACAATCAGATGCTGAACAAGATCACTATCTAGAATAGGTACCAAATCCCATGGATTTATGACCTTTTGGACCAGATTAAGGGGGAGGGGGGGTGTGGGGGGAATATTTCAACAAGATTTACTTGAAGTTTGGTTGTAACCAGGTGCTTATCGAACCTTCCGATGTGTGGAATACTGCCTTCAAATCCAAGGAGGGTCTTTTCGAATGGCTGGTCATGCCTTTTGGGTTGACAAATTCCCCCACAACCTTCATGAGATTGATGGAAGACATCTTGCGACCCTTCACCAATGCATTCATGGTGGTGTATTTAGATGAAATCTTGATCTTCATCTAGAGTTGGGAAGAGCACCTCCACCATATTCAATAGGTCCTTCAAACCCTGAGATAACACAAGTTGTGTGCCAATTTGGAGAAATTCATTTTTGGCATGACCCAGGTTCAATATCTGGGGTACATCATTGATGAGCAGGATGTGCATGTGGACACAACCAGGATACAAGTAATTTAGGATTGGCCAGTCCTAACCACTCTAACAGGACTCTGCAACTTTCTGGCTCTTACCAATTTCTATCACAGGTTCATGTTGGGGTGCCCTCATATCACTTGGCCTTTAATTCAAGTCACCAAGGGCAGAGCAAGATAAAATTTCTTTTGGTTTGAATCCCAAAAGAAGGAGTTTTTCGAGTTGAAGAATCGTCTATGCTCTGCACTAGTGCTCACATTACCAGAGATGCAACAACCATTTGAGATTAAGACAGATCCCTCCAACTATGCTATTGGTGCAATTCTTACTCAATAAGGACATCTATTGTAATATTACAGTGAGACACCTTCAGACACAGTCTAAAAGTATCCCACCTATGACAAAGAGATGTATTCCATTGTACAGGCCTACTGAAAATAGAAGCATTACATTATGCGGAAGGAAATGATCATCCACACAAACCACCGACCCTTGCAGTTCATATAGATATAAGGGAATTTGCAGAATGATCACCATCAGAAATGGTCCACATGCCTAAAAAATTTCATTTGAACATTAAGTACAAGAAGGGAAACACCAAAAATGTTGCAGACTACCTCTACCGACCACTGGTCATGGCTCTGATCACTGTGTTTGACTCTTGTGGGAACAAGACTACAGGGTGGCCACATCTTTACGTGAGTGATTCAGAATTCGATAAAACATACCAGACACTCCTAGAAGGGAAGCATGTTCCAAATTTTCACCTCCAGGGTGCACTGTTATGCCACCTAGGACACATCTATGTTGTTTCAAGCGAGCAAGCCAAGTGTTGAAGAAAGTGTAACTAGGTTCAGTCTTCATAATGACATGATATTTGTAAATGATGTAATAAAAGGAAATAAATTACTTTTGTATGCCTTGCTACATGGGTTTCATGAGCAAGAAGTGTCATAAGTCAAAAGACTTCTTCTTGATGTCTTTAGGACTTTATTATTTTGTTAAAGAAGTCATGCCATGTACAAATAATCTCTTCATGAGCCCACGTAACTGTATACAAGTCCAGCAGTGTATACCAGCCCTCCAAGACCAAGAACAATCCTCTGAAAACAAGCACAAGAAGCCTGTAAGTAAAATAATAAGGAGATCTTCACATCGGCTCCAAAATGAATTAAAATACATAATTAAAAGTCATGTCGACTTGGATAAATGACATGACGGTTCATGACTTCATGTCAACTCAACTATGTGGCACAAACCACTATAAATACTCGTCTAGCATCAGCGTAAAAATCACAAGAAGATTTCATATTTCCTCTTAATGTTCGCATGGATGAAGGATTAGATCTGCACCACAGAGAGGCATCTATTTATGGTTTGACTATTACCTCAGATGGCTATAAGGAGTAGAAGAACACGAGATAGTATCATGGAAACACGTATGATCTCATATCTAAGGAACACATGACAAGACGATGCAAGGAATTTTGCGTTAGTATCATTCTTGACATACCTGTGAATTAAAGGTGAAGTCAAGCTAGATCTCGTATGGATGAAGCAGAAAAGACTTCGGATCGGGACATAGTATTGGTATGAGTTCTGGGCTAGATTTATTCTCGGCATAGTCATAATTCTTGTGATGAAAATCTCGGCATTTCTGTGAATGGAGTCTTACTGTCTTGGCACATTTAGTCTCATAGTATACAGATCTGCCTCCTCACAATCTTGATATGTATCTTAGTGATATCACAATAGCACTGCTAATAATCTCAGAAT
>APFE030268463.1:755-23408 GCA_000404065.3 Pinus taeda | reverse complement strand
AAAAAATCGCGATTTTTTCAAAAAATCGGGAAAAAAAATTTTACCGCGATTTTTTCCCTTAAAAAGCGCGATTTAATCGCCAAAGGGAAAAAATCGCGATTTTTTGAAAAACGCGCGATTTAAACGCGATTTTCACAACACTGGTCTAAATATATATTTCAGATGGGTCTTATCATTAATCTGAGTAAAGTGCATTGCAGGAAGTGAATAAATAAGAAATGTAAAATTTAGTAAGCTTGCTCCCAAATTAAAAAGAGTTACATAGTTGTGACTCTCATGAAGATGATATAAAAATGCAGATAAAAATTATTCACTGGGATAGACTTTGATTATGATTTGGTGCAATAGGGCCCTACACTTGTCTCTCATCCTGTGGAATTCCTCTCAAAAGAGAGAGCATTCCAGTGACATGAAAATACAAAGAATATTACATCTGCTATCAATCACCAATTAGACAAGTTTTAAGCTTTTTTAAATAATTTGCAATCACCGAAGTTTTTGTTAAAATTTGTTATAACATGCATCATTTGCATGTGTAGTGTACTGTATAGATTGGAAATATTTGCCTAACCATCAAAAGAATATATGTTGATCCTTAACATACACGCACAAGGGTGCAGTTGACAAGTGCATAACCATAGATGTCGGAGAAAAAATTGCCCAACCATTTACAGTTGCCCAATTGTTTTGGGTCATTAAGATCTCTTATTGTGATTTCACCATATCAGAAAAACACCAGCTTGAACCATACTTACAATAAGAGACCCCCGATAATGCATGGTTTAATGGACAATTGATAGGTATTACATATAGTTAAAAAATAAAAGGTAAAGATGACTTTTAGATCAAATGACCTAACCAAATCCAAAATAGCATATCAAAAACTGTACCCACCATTTATATCACACAATTTTAACTAGCATTTGTGATGCAGGAGCATTCAGCCCAAGGGAAATTATTGTAAATAGTAGACATAGGGGGTCATGCATTTTTAGAATTAGTTTCCTAAGTTCTAAGTCAGTTTAATATTTAGGCTTTTAAGTGTGATTTAATTAGATATTCTCAAAATAAATAAATGAGAACATAGGAACTAGGGAGAGCTTTTAGGCATAAAAGGAATGGATGTGGATCATTAAGTGATAAGGAGGTTTTTCTATTTTAAAACAGAGAAAAGATGGAATAAAGCCTTAAGAGGCTTTTTGTCATATGTATGCATTGCATGTAGAGCTTTAGAGCTTTTATTTGAGTGATTTTAGGATTTTTGTTGAGAAGTTGAAGAGATTGAACTTAGAATAGATCATTCTAAATTATTATAAAGCCTCAAAGACATTAAAGATGAAAAAAAAAGAGTGAAAAAGGTGGGATTGAGAGTAGGCTTGAACAGCAAGGCTGTAAGCCTTTGGCAATTTGTAAAGGGCCAAATGATCGAAATTCAGGCCAAAGTAGGAGGTTTTATGTAAGTAGTGTGTGTTTTGAATACAGTATTTGATTTTCTGCAGTTATGCCATTATTGAGTTTGCGTGAGATTGAACTTGTGTGTTTAACGAATCAAAGGAAGTTCGATCCTTTTGAAATTCTAGAATATTAATGTTGTAAGGGAATTGCGTTTTAGTCTCTGCGAAAGAAGTTTAATCTTAAAGAATCTTATTAAAATTGTTTGATAAAGTCAACCGAATCAATTAAGTTCGATCTTCAATTGAAAGTTACGTAGGCAGAGAGAAAGTATTCTCGCCTTTCTGGGTTCGATTGGTCTATATATCCTGGGTAAGAGAAACGAAATTGATCCATGAGTTTGTAATGAATTGCATGTATTGATCTGTGGAATGGAGATTCGACGTTTTATATTACAGATTCAATTCAGGAGTGCGTTAAGGAGAATTCCAGATCGATTCTCATTTCTGTTATGAATTGTATGATGGAGCGTTATTCTCATTAAATGTTAATGGTATTCTGCCTGCAAAATACGAATTAATTTGTGAATGAATTGCGGAATTCATATAACGTGGGTAAGAACTGGGGCGTGTTAAATTGTGTGAACCCTGGTGAATTCTATTGGAGCGATGTCAGTCCTAGCATAGATTGACTTAAGGGTGAATCGAAGGTGTAGTTTGTCATCAAATGAGGCATTTGATTTAAACAAATTGATAAATTGTAATGTGACAACGCACAGAGGGAAGCACTGACATTATGTCAGATTGTGTTGGGTAGGCATAGGATTGTTATTTCAAACACTGTTGATCTTATTTGGAATTCGATGCAAAACGATTTTAATTGTTGAGTCCAGATTCATGTGAAGAAATTTAAACAGGCAACCTGGCAAATTTATGACAAGCGTGCAGAGGCGATGAGGATGCATTGAAGCAGTGAAATGATGGCTGAAGGATACGATGGCAGCAGAGCAAATTCCACGTTAAGAGTTACAAAAGCTGGAACAAATCTGAATCACTGTGAACAGAGGAGATCCTGGGTATTGCAGGCCAGGCTTGCATCAGGTGGTATCAGAGCAGGAATGCTTTGTTGAAGATGTTTGTTTTTTTTGAATGAGTACAGCTGAGAATTGAAGTGTGTTTCTTTGAATGTGTGAAAGGAAGATCAGATTTTAAATTTGATATGCAGCATACACAAATGCAAGTGAAGAAGATTGCAGAAGTGGAAAGAAGACAAGATCATGCAAAGATCTTAAGAGGTGAGATGATTTTTCTGATTTGAAATTTGTAAATGCAGTTTATGGTTGCAGAAAAGATGATGGCAGTGAACCTGGCATTCAGTTAAAGGCTGAATAAGGAGGACAATTGCAGTATCCTAAAGAAGAAAAGTGAGTTGAAGAGATAGCCTAGAGAGAGCAGAGGAGTGCTCAAAAGGTTCCAAAGGCAGTGAACCAGTACTTACCAAAAGACTGAGTGAGGAGAGCTTGGTGAGGTAAGTGGCAGCAAGAGAGATTGTTGTTGCAGAGGCTAGTACAACTCATGGTGAGTGAAAAACTCATGAGGAAGCAGTTTGCCAGAGGGAGAGGGACTTTTAGAAGAAAAGGAAGTCAAGGTGGTAGAGGAAGATCTACAGCACCTAAAGAAGGAGCTAGCCGTAGCTCAACCCAGCATGCACCCACAGGAGGTGATGCAAGAGGTAGAGGGAATTTTTCTAGAGGAAGAAGAGGTTCAGAGAAATGCCACAGAGATGAGATGACTGCAGAAGTTCGAGAAAGAAAGATCGCAGTAATAAAGGTACAGTTGCAGGCACTAGAAGAATGGCTGCAAGAACAGAAAAATCAGAATAGAAAATGGATCTTTACACTGAAGGGAAAGAGAGTGATTTGGCGACAATTACAGAGGAGGTTGAGGCAAATTGTGATCCTTGTTGAAAAAGGGACTTAGAGTTCTTGAGCCAGAGAGGAAATTTCAAGATTCCACACGCAGATATGTTCAAAGGAAAATGTTGGAGGAAGCAGTCAAGACTAAAAAGTCTTGCAGTTTTAAAATTGATGAGTTGTGTATGTTTGCAGGTGCAGAGGAGGTTTCCATTGGTGAAACAAAGGAAAAGATCATTGATGATTTCTTGAATTATTGGGCAAATCCAGATCAACTGGATAATGTAAAACCATGTATTTTTGTAGTTGACAATTGTGAGGTGATTACAGGTTTTACTGAGGAGGATGTGCAATCTTGTGAAACTGTTACAGCACAAGAGGAAGTTCTTGTAGATGTTGAAGAAGAGAATCAGTCTGAAGCGCAGATAAGGGAAGTAACAGCTGATACTGTTGAACATTTTGTGCAAACTGAAAGTTTGTGTATGAATGCAGGGATGATACATGATGATGATCAATTTGTTATAAATGTTGATAATGACAAATTGTTTCTATTAAGTGATGGACAGATAACTGAGTTTATTGCAGGAGTTGAGAATCAGAATTATGTTCTGATAACAGATGATGAGATGGTAATAACAGGAAGCTTGGCTTATGAAAGTATTGAAGATTGCACAGAAAGTTTCTCAAAGGAGATGACAGGTTTATGGCATGAGTTAAGTGTTTTAGAGAAGAGACTAGAAGTACAGAAGATAAATATTCAAAATATAAAGACAGAGATGAATGAAAATAAAGAGGTTCATTTTTATGAAACAGAATACAGAGGCATTCTCGGAGAAGATGACGTTGAGGATAGACTGAGTGATAATCTCAAGAATGATTGGGATCAGTATACTGAAATGCTGGCAGAGGAAAGTAAGGCATTGATGCCTTATATTTTTTATTCTAACAATTGCTTTTTGAGTACAAGTCTTATTGAAGATGCTGGAGAAAATCTGTTAGACAAAGAAATTGAACTGATGAGGCAGATGATGATGAAAGTATCCTGGAAGAGGCCAACAGCAATAAAACAAAAGGGAAGCAGCAAAAGAAAGACAGCAGAAGATTGTGAGAGTGCAGCTAGTGGAGCAAGGCAACATAAGATATGGAGACCTGGAGAAAAGCAGCAAGCAACAGCAGATGATGACTTGCAGAACAAACAGTATGATCCAGGAAAACCAAGAGCAGAAGACACATGATCAGGAGATCATGAATATTTTCTACCTTGGGAGTCTGATGCAGGAGCATTCAGCCCAAGGGAGATTATTGTAAATAGTAGACATAGGGGGTCATGCATTTTTAGAATTAGTTTCCTAAGTTCCAAGTCAGTTTAATATTTAGGCTTTTAAGTGTGATTTAATTAGATATTCTCAAAATAAATAAATGAGAACATAGGAACTAGGGAGAGCTTTTAGGCATAAAGGGAATGGATGTGGATCATTAAGTGATAAGGAGGTTTTTCTATTTTAAAACAGAGAAAAGATGGAATAAAGCCTCAAGAGGCTTTTTGTCATATGTATGCATTGCATGTAGAGCTTTAGAGCTTTTATTTGAGTGATTTTAGGATTTTTGTTGAGAAGTTGAAGGGATGAAACTTAGAATAGATCATTCTAAATTATTATAAAGCCTCAAAGACATTAAAGATGAAAAAAAAAAGAGTGAGAAAGGTGGGATTGAGAGTAGGCTTGAACAGCAAGGCTATAAGCCTTTGGCAATTTGTAAAGGGCCAAATGATCGAAATTCAGGCCAAAGTAGGAGGTTTCATGTAAGTAGTGTGTGTTTTGAATACAGTATTTGATTTTCTACAGTTATGCCATTATTGAGTTTGCGTGAGATTGAACTTGTGTGTTTAACGAATCAAAGGAAATTCGATCTTTTTGAAATTCTGGAATATTAATGTTGTAAGGGAATTGTGTTTTAGTCTCTGCGAAAGAAGTTTAATCTTACAGAATCTTATTAAAACTGTTTGATAAAGTCAACCGAATCAATTAAGTTCGATCTTCAATTGATAGTTACGCAGGCAGGGAGAAAGTATTCTCGCCTTTCTGGGTTCGATTGGTCTATATATCCTGGGTAAGAGAAACAAAATTGATCCATGAGTTTGTAATGAATTGCATGTATTGATCTGTGGAATGGAGATTCGATGTTTTATATTACAGATTCAATTCAGGAGTGCGTTAAGGAGAATTCCAGATCGATTCTCATTTCTGTTATGAATTGTATGATGGAGCGTTGTTCTCATTAAATGTTAATGATATTCTGCCTGCAAAATACGAATTAATTTGTGAATGAATTGCGGAATTCATATAACGTGGGTAAGAACTGGGGCGTGTTAAATTGTGTGAACCCTGGTGAATTCTATTGGAGCGATGTCAGTCCTAGCATAGATTGACTTAAGGGTGAATCGAAGGTGTAGTTTTTCATCAAATGAGGCATTTGATTTAAACAAATTGATAAATTGTAATGTGACAACACACAGAGGGAAGCACTGACATTATGTCAGATTGTGTTGGGTAGGCGTACGACTGTTATTTCAAATACTGTTGATCTTATTTGGAATTCGATGCAAAACGATTTTAATTGTTGAGTCCAGATTCATGTGAAGAAGTTTAAACAAGCAACCTGGCAAATTTATGACAAGTGTGCAGAGGCGATGAGGATGCATTGCAGCAGTGAAATGATGGCTGAAGGATACGATGGCAGCAGAGCAAATTTCGCGTTAAGAGTTACAAAAGCTAGAACAAATCTGAATCGTTGTGAACAGAGGAGATCCTGGGTATTGCAGGCCAGGCTTGCATCAATTTGCACCTTATGTTGCAAAGGAAATGTCGTAAGGCATAGAGTGGGGAAGAACAGGTAATCAAATCCGTCAAAATTAAGATTAAATTGATCTATTAATTTTTCATTTACATACACTGAAATCGTATGCAGCGTGGGATAAGAATCTCAAGTTATCGTTCAGATAAATTTCTATAGTCCATGTTCTATTTTAAATATTTTACTCTTTTGTCATAACTGGAAGAATCTCAAGTTATCATTGAGATAAATAAATCTCTATAGTACATACTCGTTATATATATATATATATATGAATATGAATGAAGATCTCTGCTATGATTTATATTACTTTCTATAGTCCATGCTCTATTTTAAATATTTTTCTCTTTTGTCATAACCGGAAGAATCTCAAGTTATCATTGAGATAAATAAATCTCTATAGTACATACTCGTTATATATATATATATATATGAATATGAATGAAGATCTCTGCTATGATTTATATTACTGTGGCAATGCCATTTTTCTCTCGCAAAGTTGCATCCATTGGTTTTTTTAAGACATTAAAAGAATCTAGCTGCTATGGTTTGTTATGATCGATCGGTTATCTTTCAGATTATATTGTAGATGATGTTAGATACATTAAATCATTTTGAAATAAACAAGGACATGCCGCTGGCATTGATTAGCGGCATATGCTACAATAACTTATCTTCATTGAAAAAGAGGTTTATGTATTCATTGAGAATCTCTCACACTAAAACTTCTTGAAACATGGCTTGAAACACCATGTGCTAATGATGTTTTCATAGAAGTTGCAACAATTAATGTTGAAGGCAACATGGATGTTGTAGAAAATAAAAATGTTAATGAAATTTCCATGCAATAGTGTCCTTGAGAGACAATATTTTTATGATTTATTTTGGAACAAATTGATGAAGAGCAAGCCATGGAAGGTGACATGCGGTAGTCGTTTACATACAAGCCAATTTTTGAAGAAATAGAGGACATGCATGGACAACTTGGAACAATCGAACAGTTGCACCAGCCAATAAAGACACTAAAATCTGAAGCTTACAACAAAAAGACAAAGCTAAAGCAATGAAGAAAAGAAAAGGAAATCCAACTGATGTCAAAAAAAATTAAATTGTAAGCATAGCTTAGACTCGGACCAGAAAATATCTTAGTTTAAATTTTTGTTTTTTGTAATTAAGGGGGAGTGTTGCATAAAATAATTTCAACCACCCATTTAAATAGGAGACAAATGTTTGTTGGAAATCTTCGAAAATTTTATATCGGAACGATCTCAAAACATACAGGTAATGACTCATTTTCTTCGGTCAAGGATAGTGTGCATTTGCATGGAGTGCACAAAACAATTACAAGTGATAAGTATATTTATTTTCAAAGTGATTGGTACATTTTTTCCCATTTGCAAATCGATGGTACAACAAACGGTAAATAAAGATTTGAAAACATGTTGCAGATAAATTCTGGAGAGCATATAGACAAAATGAAATTTAACTGGTGTCAACAAAGTACAAGAAAACCACCCCTCTTTATCGTCCAGAGTTGTGAACTTAGTGGAATTACCAATATGAATAGGTCAGCAAAGGTGTCAAATAGTTCAAGCACAATAAATAGGTAGCCTTTCATAAAAATAAAAAGGTATTCCCATTAAAGTAAGCGATGGTACATCTAAGAGGAGTGATTTCCTCAAGGTTTCTGCAACAAAGTAAAGTCAAAAACAAAAGAGATAAGTTAAAACTTAAAAGCAAAAGGAAATTGAACCATGTAAAATTCTAATGACAAGGCAATCATCGATATACATCACTTAAAATTTCAATGTTTCAAACATTTATATATCTAACACAAGGTCAAATGATGAACCATGGCAACGTTGAATGACCAATTACAAGTCCATCAATTTATAAACTCTATTTAGTCAAGTGGAAAGGTTTACCAGATTCATGCCACACTGACAAATAGAAAAAAAAATGATGAAACACAATGAGAGCAGTTTAACATAAATTGATAAACCAAAAAATGAAGATATGAAAATTGAAAAACCTGAAAAGCTAAATTTGTGAATGCTTGCTTTACGAGTAGAATAATGTAGAGCCTCAGGGGTTAGTTCAAGATGAACCAGACATGAGATCTTTTCCCAAATTTGAGAGGTTACAAGTTCGACTTTCTTGATCCTCTTTATATTACGCTCCAGAATCAGGATCAACGTTTACCTCATTTACCATTCACAGATCATAGGAAAGTACTTAGAACTTAGAAGGTTTTCCGCGAAGTATTTTCTTTTGAAAAAAAAGGATAAAAAGATGTAAAACTTCAAAAAAACCTGCAACTAGATCACCAAACATGTATCAACCTACAAACTTAGCTGACAACATGCAACATTGTGCGAATTGTATACTCAAGTCCATGAGAGCCAAAAGTTGAAGTGTTTGGAAAGTGTTGAAGAGTTTAGAAAGTGTTACCATTTTAGTATTTTTAGGATATATCCTCCATATAAACCCAAAAATCCAAATTATAAATTACACGTTTTATTAAAATTAAGTGCTAAGTTCTCCCTAAGGATGGTCAAAATGACATTTATTAAGCAAAGAAGCCATAGAAGCACTAGAAGTAATGGTAAATGTATAAAGCATACATATGTTTTCCAGAGTCCAGACTCCACCCTATGTTAGAGGCTTACCAGAATTTGATCACCACAGAGTCATTAATTGGTCAAGTT
This sequence comes from Pinus taeda, assembly GCA_000404065.3. NCBI lineage: Eukaryota > Viridiplantae > Streptophyta > Pinopsida > Pinales > Pinaceae > Pinus > Pinus taeda. The sequence goes on along the minus strand of APFE030268463.1, from coordinate 14,543 downwards.
TATGAGGTACAAGGTTCATGTATCTCCCCATTCAAAGTGAGTACTATGGAGCAGGATAGATCTTCAATCCCTAGCCGAAGGATGAATAAATCTACCATCACTGACAGGGAAGGCATGTAAAACAATATTAAAACTGCCATCACCGAGGGGAAAAGAACTCCAACCTTGCCTTTAGGTGATAGCAGTCAAAAAAGATGTAAACAGTAGTAATTCTGATATCACTGAGGGGAATATGTGCAAGCAATATTAACTACTATCAGCAAAGGGAAAAGAACTCCAGACCTTGCCTTCAGGTGCCAGCAAGCAAACATATTCAGATTTCCAACCAGCTCATCCCTGGTGTGTCACTAGTGTAAAGACAGAGTTCCAAATTCCTACCAAAGCATCAATCAGTTTCCAAATAAGATTCAACGGTATTTGGGTATTTATTCAGTTTTAAGAAACCAACAAGGCTGGTAGGCAGTAGTGTTCTTTTCCCAGTATGTACAATCATTATTGGACAAACTTAAGCTTTGTCGTATTGGATTTCAGGATTAAACTTCTGGCTAATTGCTATCATAATGAGATTACAATGGGTAAATTGGACTGTATCGGAAAGCTCAAAACAGACTGCCGTAATCTTCACCATTCTTGGTGCTTGATAATATAAATACTGACCTTAGATTTGATGTGTAGGAGGTGCATGATAATAAAAACATCATTGCAAAATTCCTAATTAAAGTTCAGAAATTAGTCTGAAATTAGAAGATCTACACAAATCTAGACCTTTTTGTTGTCAGCTGTGTTTGTGATATATGGAAACGTACTGAATAGTACACATTTAAAACAAGAGAACACAGTAAAAATACATTTTTGTGACATATGGAACCGTACTGAATGGTAAACATTTAAGACAACACAACACAGTAAAAATAAGAGAAGTTGCGATTACTTAAGGAATCAGCAAACATGTCACTTGGCAGAATCAAACAATGGTGGGGCAAGAACAACACTCGACTTTAACAGATCCCGCAAACTTCCATTTGACAACTCTGCTCTAAAATGTAGGATTAACTTAAAATTTCGTTGTTCGCATATAACTAGCTATCCTACAACTAGTAGCAGATAGATTAATACTTTTTCCCTTGGCCAATTGGATGCCCCATTCTCCAATTGCAGATCAGTCCTCAAAATCTTATTTTAATTTTCTTAATTATGCAACACCTTATATTAAGATTCTTAACCATGATACAAAAGGATTATAGTATTAACTGTGACAAATATTTCAAATTATAGTTTTGCATTCAATCCCAAATAAAAAGCAACAGTAGATTGGGTACTCTCACAAGACGTGAAACCTACACATATATGACAGAGCTATTCGTGTTTACTCTATGGTCACTATTTCGAATCTGTACTAAGGTGACCTAAAAATTAGGACAAGAATACAAAACATCAAAATATACAAATTTGTTACTTCTGCATATAATTAATAAAATTAATTAAATTTTGGAGTAATAGAGTAAACTGTTTCTGGTTAGTTGACTAAAACTGAGTTATAAGGAGTTGAAGTGAACTACTAACCATTTGGAAAGACTAAAAGTCTGTACAAAGGAAGCAGGGGTGGTAGTGATCACATTGGATCAATGAAAATCAGGGACTTGATTATGCCTAGAGGCTTGGTCATGCCACAAATGGTGAGAAAGAGGAACTCGCAGTTTATCAAGGCCTTGAATTGTTTAGGGTAGCGGGAATAAAATGTGTTACAGTGGTTCCACCATAGTAATTTGAAATTTGCATTGTCGAATGTCTCCACAAGAAATTCGTCTTGTAGAGTTCAAGCGAGTCTTGCTACACTCATTCATAGAGTTCAAGAAATGGTAGGAGATTTTTGGGGAAATAACATGTGTAACAGTGGTGGGGATTCCACCATTGTAATTTGAAATTTGCATTGCCGAATGTCTCCACAAGAAAATGTCTTGATCGACTCATTCATAGAGTTCAAGCAATGATAGGAGATTTTGAAAATTCCTATACACAGTTCTCATCCGAGAAAGACAAATATTATCAAAATTGAAGTCTTTCAGGCCCTAAGAACTCTCCATTCAATCACAGATTCAAGGGCCAAACCCTCAATTCAATCCCAGATTTCATATAAAGTAGTTAATGTGGAAAAAGTCTGCAAAAAATCAGGATTAAATTTTAAAATTGCGATTTTTTCAACAAAACTATTTAATCCTTCATTTTTTTTGCAGACTTTTTCATAAACAAAAAAAATCGTGATTTATTCGTTATATGCCTGATTTTATCGGGGCTTGACCCAAAAAGTTTGTTGTCTTAAGAGTTGAGACTCGGACAAAACTCAAGATCCAGGGGTTGATCCATTATTTTGATATGTGATGTAGCACTAGACTTCATATACATATTATATATTAGCTTTCTTTACATGTTTATGTGGAAATGCATTCATTTGATGTTGTGAATACTCTAGATGTTAAAAAAAATAAAAAATAAATGAATATTTTTTGTGTTTTTTTAATTTTGCCGACTTGTTTAACGAGTTCTTCAACTTTTGGACCCTTGGCGTAATTTCGACTTCGACTTTTTCCACATTGATATAAACTTTTGGACCCTTTCCGTAATTCTGACTTCGAGTTTTTCCACATTGATATAAACGTTTCGGGGCCAATATGGGGGTCTCAATTCAAGGGCGGAGTCGGGGACTAATTTGGGGGTCATTTTAAGAAGAGTATTTCATATAAACAGCAGCAAGGGCTACTCGGCCTTCTCTCCCGTCCCCTAATATAACCTTACTATATACACAAGTACGTCGGTCATTTTAAGAAGAGTATTTCATATAAACGGCAGCGAGGGCTGCTTGGCCTTCTCTCCCGTCCCATGATATAACCTTACTATATACACAAGTACATCTTGTTGCCCCAAGTGTTAGACTGTTAGTTCAAGTACGCAAGTGAGAAATGGGAGTTAAAGCCACTGCAGAGACCTTTACTTCAACATTCATACTCACTAACAATAGGATTTATTAACTGTATAATAATGAGGAAGATTGTTGCATGTGGTTTTATTGCCCAGTTCTTGGGTGTTGGGTTTATTGTATTAGCTAGCCCTTCAAGTCGGATTCCTCTGATATTAGGAGTTTGGGGTTTTGCATTGATGATCTCTGTCAAGCAAGCTAGAAGTCTGCTGAATTCACCAGTCATTACATTATTGATTCAACCAGCAAAGGGCATCAGTTTCAGATTGCACTGTAGGGGTCATAGGTTGAAGAAGAACTATCTCAGTGCTACTATGACTTAGGTGCCATCATGGTTCATTGCCAGTCTAGCAGGGTGTGGTGTCCTGTGTGAATGCGATGTTTAAAGGCTCAATGCGAATTGGCAAATGCATCCTGCAAATGGACCAGATGGCAGGGAGATTGGAAATACAAAGCAACGGCAGAAAGTTGTGTTAGGGATTTGTGTGCAATTGAATCTGCCATCCAAATGTTGGCATCTAATGAATGGGAGGCTGGGAGCATGTTTTTGGAGCTTGTATGCATGCTCACAAGAGGAAATATAAGCGGGTGGAGACAAATTGGGTTTCCTGTATACTCTGGTCACCGAATTACGGAAAATCTTCAAACCTCTTCTCATTTCGATCCAACATGTGCTAAGGAGCGACTTCAGATATTTAGCACCCCTACAAGCCATCTGCAGAGTTTTCCGTGTTCGACGCCAATAAATGGACTCGTTCGATGTGAATATGAGCTCAGTCAAGCATGCGGTGCAGACTCTTACGTTGGCACGAATGAAGAAGCCCCTCGAGGGCCAAATTCTCTGCAATCTTTTGTGCTAGTTATGTTGTGGTAGCTTTTTGGTTAAACAAGTATTTTAGGCAATATACACGCCAAGTTTATAGGAATAGGTATGAGTAAGCTGGGCATAACAATTTTTCAATAAAAAGATTCTATGAGCAACAGGCTGCAATTGTTTTCATTTTCATCTATAACTGTCATTCTTTTAAATTTAAATTATTAAAATAAAGGGCGAAATTCTACTCAGAAATCTCTTAAAGCCGACAAGTTTATGGAGAAAGGTTGTTGATGTGATTAAAGGGGAAAAATGAATAGCCCGGTAGGTTAATCAACGAGTCTCGTTAAAGGATTGTTCTAGTTGCGCTCGCTTCAACAAGGTGGCCATATGAAGACGCTTACTTTTCTCATTTTACTTATTGCACAGAAAAAAGTTAATTACAGTTCCAACTACATCATTAAAATCCATTAGAATACATCCATGTTAACCTGGGGAGGATCTGATAAGCAACTATACCAAAAAATGAAAAAAAGAGCCTGACGGAGCGGCTAGGGTAATCCTAACCGTCGCCCTCAGCTGCTGCAGGTATTTGCAATTTCCGTTTGCTAGCTCAGTTGTCGCCTTCCGCTCATTCCAGGACTCCTTTTCCATGACTAAGGATTTATTATGTTTGTGAGTTTCGTTTTTGTTGATTTGTGTTTTCTGCTGTGTCCTTACTGGTTGATGGCCGAGTTTTAAGAATTCGCCCGCAAATCAGTGTTGTTGATTTAAAGAGTTCTTTGTTGGGTGGTCTTTGACTACCCCATGGTTCAGTGATTCACCTAAGTAGCTTTTAAAAGGAGCCAGCACAATTCCTTCTCTTAATTTGGAATTTTCTTCTGCGGTCAATGAGAATGTTAAAATTCTCAAGGAAAAAAGGGTTGATGGGTAAGGTTATCCGCCTTTTCCCTAATTATACTTCTATTTTAGAACGGATTTCTAACAATTAGGTAGATCATGAACTCATTGGTACTCTGTACTGTGGAAACAGATGTCATGCTTTTATTGTTGAATGTGAGGACAGAGATCTGATCTTCAGATCTGAGCCTTACTTCATAGACTCCAGGAAAATGTTTCTCATCTATTTGACTTTGAATTTTAATCCTAACATAGAAATTTTCTACTCCTACTAGGATCAAATTGTCATATCTTCCCCCTTTCATATCTTCCCCTTTTTTTTGGTATTTTTAAATCTATCGACAAATTGGCCCGCTATATTACTAGTTTACATTCTAAGGAATACACCTTCTCATGTGCCAAAATTTGTGTTAAAAATGTATTTTGCAAAACTCCCAAAAGTAATTTGACTTGCTATATTACTAGTTTACAGTCCAAGGAATACAACTTCTAGCATGCCAAAAATTGTGTTGAAATGTATTTTGCAAAACTCCCAAAGGTAATTTAGCTGACTTGGAGGGTCCAAGTCATCTTTAGGGTCTAGATTATGAGCAAGTTCCTTTCAAATGTAATTTTTGCGATATGAACTTCCATTTCAAATGTAAAAAGTGTATGAACTTCCATTTTCTTGCCGCCGGGAACAATCTTCTGCAGAGTCCGGAGTCTTCTGTCAATGGCACCATGATCTGGCCGTGTGTTTCAAGATCAACATTATTACAACATTTTTGATGGAAAGATGTTGATTTCATTTTTCTCGCCAGCGTTATGAGGGAGGATTTCTTCTGCTTCATCATCGTGATGGTCTTTTTTTGCGCATGAGGCGGAGGTTCAGAGCTCGAGTCCAGGCAGAGCCCTTGTTGGCAATGCGAGCCAAGCACATGTCAGCTGCGAAACGAATGGCTCGCTGGCTCATTAACCATTCAGTTTTGGATCAGTGTTGGATCAACGATCACACTTCATTCAATCGTCTAACACCACAAATCCACAGTCAACAATAGGACACGACGGCGGCTCGGCAATTCATTTCAAAGGGAAACGCCTTACGGCGTAAATAAATTCTATATAGAACTGAAAGGTTCAAACACAATTTTGAAACTAGATGCAAATAAAGTGAAGTGTAACATAGAACATTTTTATAGCCGCTTGAGTGATACTTATCCACCAAGCCCCTTTAAATGATTAATGTCATTTTGGATCATTTAGTTTTACAAGATTAAAAGCAAATTGCACCATAACATTAGCTTTCTAAATCTTCAACACACAAGATGAAAAACGCAAGAACAAATTGCATCGGCTTACCAAATCTTCAACTCTTCTTATATGCCATTATTTTTATGCTTTGTGCCCTTTTATCAGGATGTGTCAGCGAATAAATTTGTGATTTGTATGTCAGGTTATAATATGCTTTTGTACCCTTTTGGTCTGATGTCAGAAGATGAGTATGTCAGGTTATAATATGCTTTTGTACCCTTTTGGTCTGATGTCAGAAGATAAGTATGTCAGGTTATAATATGCTTTGTACCCTTTTGGTCTGATGTCAAAAGATGAGTGTGGCACTTTTAAATTTTCGCATGCCAGGGTATCAAATGCTTCCTACTTTTTTAATCCTAAAATGAATGACTCTCTACACATCGAAAATTTTGAATGATCACGTGCACAAATGGAAAGATACTATAATTTACTATTAAAAGAATTTATGATCACATGCACAGATGGAAAGATACTATAATGCACTATTAAAAGAATTTATGGTCATACAGAGCTGGAAAGCTTATCATGGCTCATTGATATCAAACTTTGTTAGCGTAAGAGATGTAAATGGTGAAAGGGGATGGATATCCTGCGTATTCTTATCCTCCGACATATATTTATATATATACACACCGTATTTGACAATAGTTTACGCTACTCGAATAATAATGAATATATGGTATTCAATGAATTATAGCAACTATTTCTGGTCCCTTTACAGTCTCTGCTTCCTTCTTTGTCACTATGTAAAAACAAGAGTCATCTGCAGAGGAATAAGTCCAGCAGTTGTCGATTAAAATATCCATGAAAAATCCCCGGATGCGGGTGATGGCACGTCACGAAAGGCTGAGCCACATGTCCACCATGTGCCGCCCTGTGCTCAATTAAATGCTGGAAGGACTTAGCCGTCAAAGGCTTAATCCTGCGAGGTTTATGCTCTGAGCATTCAATGCTGAGCAGAGTGAAGGGATGGCGGCAGTTATGGTGCGCTCCGAACGAGGGAATGCTGAGGGATATCAAGGCATGGAGGTGCAGTTATCAGTTCATCGTTTTGGTGGTGATAAGGAACTGCGATTGTAGAGACATTCGACGCAGAGGCAGCCTCGCAGGAGGGCAGCCATCCCACCACCTCAAGCTGCCTTCTGGGCTTCTCGACGCTCCAATTCAGGTTACTGTTCTGAGGGAAAGCGGAAATTTGAGAGCATTTCAAAAGTTCTAGTGGCATATTCAAAGGTTCTGGTGGCGAACTCAGAGGTTCTGGCGGCAAATTCAGAGGTTCTGGGGGCGAATTTAGAGGTTCTGGTGGCGAATTCAGAGGTTCTGGAGGCAAATTCAGAGGTGCTGGGGGCGAATTCAGAGGTTCGGGTGGCGAATTCAGAGGTTTTTGTGGAAAATTCAAAGGTGGTGGTGGCGCTTGGGAGGTTCTGGTGGCGAATTGTGCCTTCTGGTTGGCCTCACAAATCGCCCAAAGCTATCAAGGGAGAAGGAGAACTGCCCATGGCGAGGCTTCGACAACGGCAACCTTGCAGGAGGGGATCTGGACGAGGTTCATCCTCGCGCCCACCGACAGAGAGGGAGCACCACCATTGCTGCTGCTGCTATTGCTATAGGAGGGCAGGGGTTAAGCCACTCCAAGCTGGGCAATACATGGAGGTTGGCAGCTCGAGCGAAGGGGAGCCAGCCCTCCCAGCATTTGGCTCGGTGGTGTTCACCCTGGGCAACTCCAAGGATAATCCAGGAATTAATGCTCATGTTTCAGTGCTTTTTACTCAAGCTCCGGAAGGGAATGAAGGAGAGACGCCTCCAGGAATGGAGGAACCACCCCTAGAGGGCTCTGGAAAGGCGAGCCCTGTGCTGCTTCCATCAAGTGGGGAGGGTACCTCAGGGAAGGAGATTATGCCCGCTCCCTCTCTCCCCCAGGCAAAGGAATCTCAAGGCTTAGCACAGGACAAATGGGCCGCCATGTGGGAAGGAATCCCTAAGGGTCAGGGATGGTGCACCATTATGGAGGAGAAAAATCCTGACGCTGACTGACCCTCCTACGTGCGCTCCAGCACCTGCCGTCTCCTCTCAGCTCGGGTCCAGGATTTTGTTTGCTGCGGGTCAATGGGTACGGGTTAGCATTATGTCTGTTCACTTACAGTTTCTTATTCTGTCTAGTTTGTTTTGGTCGCGTTTTGTCTCAGTCTGTCTTGTCTGTATCAGTCCTCAGTCTGGTTATGAAGAACGCGCCTGCGTGGGCAGTCATGCTTATGTTTAATTCAATATGTCTGGGTCTGTTGATGGGCAAATTGAATTGGTTTCCTGCCTCAGTCAGTCTTCTTTGGAGGAATTTTGGAAGTCCTGTTGATGCTACCCCTGCGTGGGAGCTTTTTGAGTCAAAGTTAAGTCACCCAAGGCGCCACTGGCGGCCATGGAAGTCCTGCTTCACTGCTTGTAAACATTTACTGTAAATATAATATAACAGACTAGCTAGTTTTACCGAGAAAAAAAATATATATATATATCCATGAAAAAGAATTCGTTCAAGCAGAATGGGCCTGGACAATTATCATCAATTAAACGGTTGCTTCAATTGAACTGACATGAATTTAATTTCTAATGTAGCCCTCCACTGACCATTCAAATGCAGAAACCCTCTCGCAGACTCAACCATACAATAGAATACAATACCAGAGCATTTATGACAGTATGCAGTCACTCCCCTAACATAAAAAGATGGAACATGACCCTATGTTGGAAAGGATTTCATGCGAACCAATGCTTCTAGTGCATTACCCTCATACTAGATAGCATATTTTAAACTCATCCCATTGTAAAGTACTATCGACAAACAACATCATAACATTCAAAGGGATTCGTAAAAAAACCCTAAAACAATAGAAAAACTCAAAATCTGCCAAGCAATTGTAATCTGCTAAGTCCAAGATTATCAAACAAAATTTATTAACTCAAATCATATTCAGTAGAAAGGGTCGTGAAAAGATCCCTTTATTTCCTAAATGGATAAAGAATGAAGGAAGAAAAGCGTGTAGCAGATGCAAAATACTCTGGCACTCGTCCAGAAAAGAATGGCCTCCACAAGACCTAGACCTATAATGTCGTATACATATCAGAAATATACATAAAATAGGATAATAAAAGCCACCCCTCCCTGATCATTAAAAATGACCAAGAGCAACGGCAACAGATCTCAGTAAAATCGAGAGGCCAAGAAGGATATGAATGAGGCCATGATGGCGAAGAATAGAGAGGGAACGAAGGCCATGGAAGCAGCACCTGCCTCCATTGTTGGACTGGGAGATGCTGTCGTCACCTCTGTTGTTGTTGTAGCTACTCCCGCTCCCACCATTATCAACACAACGGCCAAGAGACCCGCAGATGCGTAGTTGCCTGCACCTACCATTCTCGCTCATGCTCACAACGCGCCTGTTACTGCGAATTGATGTGGAAAAGCCCAAATCCTAAGCGCAATTCCTGCTGAGAAAATGTGAATCTCAGACAGGCCATTACAAATTCGAAGCGGAAATCTCCCTACTCGAGGTTTGAGCAGTCGACCAGAATGGACCGAAAAATGTGAGATAACAGGATTTGCAATGCAATGGTTGAGAGTGTCGCGTATTAATAATCATTTGCGCCTCGGAGGACCAACGGACAAATCAAGCATCATGGAAAATAATATAACAAGCACATGTCAGCTGCGAAACAAATGGCTCGTTGGCGGTGCATCCATCCTACTTCCTCATTAACCGTTCAGTTTTGGATCAGTGTTGGATCAACGATCACACTTCATTCAATCGTCTAACACCACAAATCCACGGTCAACAATAGGACACGGCGACGGCTAGGGCAATTCATTTCAAAGGGAAACGCCTTACGCCGTAACTAAAAACAGGAAATATGGACCTTGGAGAGGTCACAGGTGTAAAATCTATCACCTTATGCATCCGTAGATGTATGTCTATGTATAAAAGAATAAATAGAGTAAGTTGGAACAAATGCATTACATAAGCTCAACTAGCTAGATAGGTACTTGCATGTTAATTGAAAGTTAATAGCTAAAGAGTCATTGAGAATTGGAACCAAAATTCATGTTGTGTACTAAAACTGCCAACATGAAGGGTTTCCCTCAATTTGTTCATCGTCTCTGTTCATATTGAGACCTGTATGGGTAGTGCCCGACCTCTAAAGATTCTCAAGGGCACACAGAGGAAGACTGATGAGCTTTTATGGTTTAAGTACCTCCCCTAGCCATTTTGGGCTGCTTTATTAGTCTTTTTTGAGATTCTTAAGTACCTCCCTTGGAAGACTAAGACAGCCATTAGCAAAATGTTAATGTGTAGATCATAACTATTAGAAATTTGTAATGGCCAGGGTGAAACTACCAAGTCACAATGAAAACACGTGATGAAGAAAGAACACATCAGATCTTGGTGAGGCTCAAGAGGTCCACACCTGGAAACAAAATAGAATATGAAGAAAACCCCACGAACAAAAAGAACTTGACTAGATTGGGGCGATTTATTCATATGGCCAGAGGCCTTTTATAATTTTACAAAAATCCCTTTTTGTTGACAGAGTCAAAATTAAATAATTCATAAATCTAACTACCCAACAACTTGCACGCAGCCCTCGGTTAATGGTGCAGTCTTGATTAGTAAACTATTAAAAAAATCTTCATTGGTGTGCCTTCATGGGAGGTGCGTTTTCTGGTGAGGCACATTCCTTGGAAGTTGAGCCTTCATGTGCCATATTAACACGAATGACTAATAAGCATGGATTTACATTGCCCCTGAGTTTTGCCAGTTCAAAATGAAAATTCAAACTTATTTATATTGTAGTGTTGTTGCATTTGGGATATGAAGGAAAACAGCAATTTATATTGGTGTGTTGTTGCATTAGGCATATGAAGGAAAACCACTATCTAGCATAAGAACAAAAGAGAAAACAAGAAGTTGCATACCCTGAAGATTAGCCTTTTCCCGATCCGACCAGCAGGATGATTTAGGGCATACTGTTCTCTAGTCAAATTCTTAGCCTGCATCAGAGCTATGGCCACAGTGTCCCCAAAGAGCATCTGTATGGTTGTGGAAGTAACAGGGGCTAGATCAAATGGGCAGAGCTCTCTCTCCAATGGCAAATGCACATGCATATCACACAGATTACTCAGCTGTGAATTTCTGAGTGAAGTGACAGCTACCAAGTATGCACCCTTGGCTCTGGCACATGGAACAAGCCTCAGAAGTTCTTCTGTTGTACCACTCTTACTGAACAGAACAAGCACATCATTGGGCCCAACTATGCCAATGTCACCATGGAGGGCATCTGTCGGTGACAAGAAAATAGCCTTTGTGCCTGTTGAGACAAATGTCTGTGTTATTTTCTGTGCAACAAACCCACTTTTGCCCACTCCTGTGAAGAATATGACTCCATTGGCATCCATGAGAACTTGGGTGAAGGCCTGTACTTGGGCATATTCAACATTCAAGAAGAAATAATCAAGGTGCTTCCTTTGTTCGTCAAATAATTTTCGCACTTGGGGAATGCGAACTGTAGGAGTAATTCCATTGTCCTTTGGGATGATGTCCATTGGCTCAGGTAAGGTCCCCATTGTTAGCGATCTTCAAGACATCAGAGCGCCCTACAGTTTAAGCGTGCAACGCCTATAAGTACCACTCCTACTGCATCCCTCCTGCTTGTGCGTCCTTCCCACCTGCTGCGGAGAGGAAATTTCATGAGAATGTTTGATCGAGGACTAAGGGAAGGATCTTCCTGTTCACATCAATGCAATGACGCTTTTCTTGGTAGAAGACAGCTCAACATTGTTTCGTATTCATGATTTCCCGGACTGCACCCCTTCTGACGAGGTCACTAACAAAAATCGCTGTCCTACTTGGTCGTCAAAACGCTAGAGCATCAATGACAACGCTAACGAGTCTTCATAATGACTGGGAACAGAGTTTGAATCGTCAAAGTGAAATACAGATGCCCTGGCTGCTAGGTAGCAGCTTTATGCCCTCTCTCAGATTAAGTCACGAGGATTTGCCTGCTGTTGTGAAACCTTGTTTTCTGTGTTTTTCATTAAAATGGTGAAATAGGATGGGAAATTAGGGCCTCCTTGTACTGCAATGAAGCCTATTAAGGGCACCGGCGGAGTACATGGATTGCACGATCTACCAATTTGAGTGTGCTGCAACTGGGTTTTCTGTTAGAATTGAATTGGAATGAGGAGATTGAACAGAGATACAGTCAAATGGGTTGTTAATTTGAATTTAATGGAACGTTGTAGGCAACATGAATAGGTCGGCTATTGACAACGAATGCAAAACAAATATATGAGATAGATCTGGCCCAGCGCGATGTCGGTAAAGTGATCTGTAAAGTGAATCGGTGTTAGCATGAGTCAATTTTGAAACGACCTTAAAATGCTGGGACGCCCCATGGCAATTTTCAATGCTGTAGTCTAGATTATGCTTTTTTGCTTCTGGCCAAAGTTGTGTAAATTCTGATTGTATTTTGAAAATATTTGGTAGAGATGTGTGGAAATTCAAGTATAAGTTGTTAAATTTCATAATTTTAGGTGCTTTAAGAAATGTTTGATGGTGTTGAATCTATTTCCACCATCAAAAACATTTCATATACAATATCTACAAGATTTTTTGAACTGTCCGGTCAATTTCTCTGCAACTTCATTTTGCATTAGGCTGTTTTTTTGTTTTGAAAATTTTGGAAATATTTTGATAAATAAGATTTTTGCAAAATCTTTTTTTTTTTCTTTCTTTTCTGGTAGGTAATCACCCACGGGGATTTGAACCAATGATCTATTGCAATGAATGCATTAACCGTGTACCTATTCACCATCAATCTAAAGCCCCATAAGTTAGGGTTTTTGTAAATTCAAATTATGAAAATTTTAACAATATTTTGATAAATAAAAATTTTTGTAAATTCAAATTATAATTATTAAATTTTAAGATTTAAATGTTTCCCTAACAAAAAAATTGATGTTACTAAATCTATTTTCACCGAGAAAATATATAATTCAAACATTACTGTTACAAAATTTCAAAATGAAATTCACAAATTCAAGTCAATACCAACTTTAACTGTCCATACCATTCTTCAAAAAAGAGAACGGATTACAAATTTCAAATGGAGATTGCTTTGAAAATCAAAGAAACTGAGATGGGCGCTGTTCATCCCGTCTTTCCACGAAAGATGCAATTAAAAGCATTGCGGTGGGTCAGCCGCAATCACTTAAAATCAAAAAACCAACGGAACACAAAGAATGTGCAAGTTCTACCTAATAAAAACAGGAAAAGATTATCGAAATGTTACTTGAATGGTAAGTTGCAGGAGTAGATTCTTTGACGACTAAAATCCCGTGCTTTAAAGTTTATTTAGGTTTGGTTTTGGTTAATTTCTTAATGGAAATTATAAAAAATTAAAAAAGAGTTGTTTTTTTTAATTTTTTGGTATTTGATTTGTGTTATTTACATTGGTTTTTTATTGTATATATTGATTTAGTATTTTGAAAAAGATTTAAAGGTATTTCGATTGTACAAGGGTTATCCATTAAGCTTATGATTTCAATAAATTTTCACAGGATTTTAGAGAAATTAGACCAAAAAAACTTGCAAAAAGTCACATTCATTTCAAAAATATGCTTTAAGCATGAGCATAGATTTTTTTAACTCAGCGTATAGAAAAATTAAAATTTTTAAGAAGTAAATTTTTTTAATGTAATAGTCTAAATTTCTAAAAAAAAAAAAAATTCTGGTTAAAATAGATTTCTATTAATTCTTAATAA
>APFE030268462.1:118330-150500 GCA_000404065.3 Pinus taeda | reverse complement strand
TCATTTGTATAATCCAAGAATTGTTCATTTATGTAATGTAAAGGAGGTTGCCCCCTCGAAGAGGCTGAATTCTAAGTCGTTGATCTATCTTTTCTATCTTCTCTTGAGCTGGTTTCATAACATGGAGGATGATGGCTGATTCTGAGATATTGTCGCAGTGGGCTTCCTTGCGGATACCTTTTCCTTTGAAGTATTGGTTCCAGCACTCCTTTTCTTTGGATTAGCTTGAACTGGTTCAGGAGTAGCTTTACTCCTTGTAGTGACAGGAAAGGCTTCTTGCTCAGCGTCAGTATTGGAATTAGGGAGTATAAAGTCCCACATCCCATGACATTCAACTACTTCCTCTTCTTCTTCCTCAGGATCCAAGTCTGCATATGATATAACATTTGGAGGCTTGGACTCGGGTTTCTTGAAATTCCTATATGGTTTCTTCGTTGAGGATTCTGATACTTGTTTCTTGATCTCAACCATTTCGTTCGACATGGTTTTAAGGACTTTCTGAAGGCCCTCCATGTCATATGGATCCTTAGTGATCTTTTCTTCGAGTCATATTTAAAGGACACTTTTTTAGATTTTCGTTCTTCCAGGGCAGTTTTCTTTTCCAAGGCGATTACACTTTTTTCCACAGCGAGTGCTTCCTTCATGTTTTCGGCCAATGTAGGCTGTTTAGCCCTATCCACAAATATGGCTATGTTCGAAGGTAAGGCAGTGATATGCCACTTGCTTCTAACTTGTTTGCTTGGCTTATCATCAGTGGGGATTTTGTTCAAGAGTTTGTTGAATTGGGAGTTGAACTCCTTAATGGGCTCTCTTGACTCGATCCTTAAATTGGAAAGGTCATGGACAAGTGTAGCTAAGGATCTTTCATCGCCGTATTTGGTGAGAAATTGTTCCTAGAAGATATTCCAACTTGTGATGGATCCAGAGGGCAAGGAAAAATATCAAGACCCTGCAGATCCTTGCAGTGAATAGGGAAACCATCTTACTACCACATCTTCTTCAGTGACTCCTTTTAGATTGACTGACAACATAAAATTGTTTATGTGTTCTTCTGCCGAAGTTCCAGCATCTGGATTGAACTTGGGTAGCCATTTTTCGGGGTAATCGGGTAAAGGATGTAAAGGTGCAGGCATGGTGAATACATCAGGACTTCTCCAAGGTCTTTGAGCCATTTTAGGAGTACCAACGATTGCCTGTGGTGTTCCAGGTGCTTGAGGGGGAGGTAGAAGTACAAACTGAAAAGACTGTGATGTATGAGATGAAGTCCCTTGGTGAACAACGATATCTAGTGGTGAAGTGGGTGTTTGACTTTGCACAGGTGATGATGAAATGGAAGATGATGGAGAAAAGGTTTCACTACCAGAACCTTCAGCGGTCTTTTCAATCCTTTTCCTTTCAGGTAAAGGAAACTCGAATGGTTCAATACCTAGCTTTTCACTTTGGAGTTTGGTAAGGTGAGGGGGTAAGCGAAATTGCGAAGTCTGACTTCCTTGTGATACTTCAGATCTAGGAGGCGAAATTGAGAAGCCTTGAAGTTTCTGGATGATGGATTGAACTTCAAGGGACTCTGGAGTTAAGTGTTCTGAAGTATGATGTAATTGAGCAGTAGTGGTTGATCCGTCTTCGTCTCGTCTGGATACTGGAGATTCAGAATGCGAACTAGATGTCCGAGAAGAGGTGGAGGGTGAATTAATCTTTGAATGGTTTGTAGGTGTTGGCTTACTCGCCATTCATAGCGGATGGCCCTCCTTCTAGCACCAGAAATGTTGAGGCCTCAAAAATCGCTGCAACAACATTGGGGGATAACCACTCGGTCCGGACCTTAGTACAGCTCCTTTTCCGTTTGGGATGGTGGCTCCGACTGGAGATAACAGGACCAGTTTCCCGATAATGAATAAAAGGGATGGATGGGTGATGAATAGTTTTCTTTTGATGATAGGTGACTAGCTTATTCTAATAACAAAAATAGGGAAACTAATACTAATCCCGGGAACAACTTATTCATTCGGAATGCAGCGTTAAATAATCCTTATCTATTTAACAGGCATATAGATGACTCTATAAAATAAAGATGAGGCATTCAATCATTCAAAGATTACTTCATATGAATAGTCACAATGAAGCGATTAATAGAAATTACTGCATTCACTATTTATATCATCGATACATATATACGATTGAAAGAGAAGCATGCTATAGACAACCAATAGTGGGATGCATAAAGGATGCTGCGAAAAGCACACATATATATAAGCGATAATAGCAAGAGCATTTAAATAACAATTCATATAATAGGAATGAGTACAAACGCAGATAATAGTACCATGTGAGCTACTAATCAATCCCAGATATCAGTCGCTATTCACAATTCTTCCTTCAACACAGAAATGTTTTTAAAAAAAGACAGTAGTGCACATTTGCATAAAAACCTTCCTCATTAAACTCAGAATAATTGGTCCATTTTCATAAAAGAATATCCCTGAAGTACAATAGTGCAACTCCAGGGTTTAAGTCATATACAAAACTTTACGACCCTTTCTAAATGCATGAAAGGGTCTATAAATACTACTAAGCTAAAAAGAAATCTATGAAACAAAATCCTACTAAATTGGCATCAGTAAATGTGATCTATCTCCTTGGGGCGATCTGGCAATCGGCGATATGAATCATGACTCACATTGTTTGCCTTTAAAACTGAGCTAGCTTATCGCAAGCATCGGCTCCACTTCTGGCAGTTTGTTGAGGCGCAAGCTGAATTGGGCAGCAAAGGTGGCATCCTGAATGTCGGGTATGATATACCTAATAGCATCTGTGAGGCATTTTAAGGCAACTCTTTGGTTGTATGGCTTCACTAAGAAGAACCAATAGGCATCCCATGTTAAACTGTTGATCCCCGCGATTAATCTCCCATTTTTCTCCAACTCCGGGTAGCATGAATGCTCCAACATCTTTGTCGCTGTTAATTGGCCTAGAGTACATTCGGAAATCATATTAGACAAATAAAGCGTATTATTTACTAATTCAACCAAATTACCAGTGGTTTCTTTGCATCTAAAAATTGCTCTTTCTGCCTTCATTAACTGTGATTGCCATTCTGTGAATAGTATTTCTTTGTGCGATTCCATAATTCTTGGTAGATTAGTCACTTGGCCTTGATCGGAATCTTTCCATTTTAGAAAACTTGTCAATGTTTCTTCGGCCTGATCCAAATCGGTCCTTGCCTTTTCTACCTTTTCGCTTATGGATGCTACTAATTCACACAGTGGTTCTGCCTGTGTAATTTGCTGACATAGGAGCTTAACCTGATTAATCAATGCCTTATTTAATTGAAGCGCCTCTGCTTTGAATTCATCTACCTGAGGGAGCCTTTTCATTTTCTCAATTTGAGTTGGCAATTGAGCGATTTGCTCATCTTTAGCTTTTATCGTTCCCTCAGTCGATATTCTTAATTGCTCCAATGCTGCCGATAGTTCCTTTTGCCTTTGGATTGTGCTCTCGTCAATCCGCTATTTCTCCTCTTGTAATTGTTTAGTCAGCTGATAATTGTTCTGCTGCTGTACTAGAAATTCCTACTCCGCCTGTTCTGCCTTCTGCTGGACTTCCGATAATTGCGCCTGTAGTGAAAAGATGTCTTGATCCTTCACTTTCAATAAACTTCTCACCTCCAATGCTTTATCAATGGTTGCCGCCGAATATGCTCCAGTGTATTGCGATAGCTTGGTTAAGTCATCGGAGGGGTCAAATTCCTCTTTCCACACAACATTGCCCGTTATTGTTAATTCAAGAAATAGGGAAGGTTGATCAGCACTTCTCCTTTTCCTCTGTCTCTTTACAACAACTTTATGCTTTGGGCTATAGAATACATCCAAGGGGGGAATCTCTTCAATTTGCAAAATGATTTCGCCCGATGGATCCTTAGGAATTATTTCTGTTTCTTTTGATTTGGGTAGGTCGTCGGTTTCGCCCGAAACCTGTTTTGATGTTGCTTCCTGTGTGTCGCCCTCTTTAGAAACCTCATCATCTTTCAAGCACTCTAAGTTGCCGATGATTGAGTTGAATTGCTGCCATTGCTGGAGCAAATTTGGATCAATTTGTGTATCATCATTAACTTTTGAGCTGCTCTCTTCTTTGGCTTTCGCCTGGGTTACATCCTGCCTCTGCACATTTTCCTGGGTTTCTTCCTGCCTCTGATTATGCACTTCCTCCTGCTGCTTTGATGTAGTAGGAGGTGGAGTATTACCTCGCTGCTCAGGCTCGCTTGATTTTGTTGTCATTGGAGTAGTCGTTAACAGGTCTAAAGGCAGAGTTTGCAACCTCTGTTCTCTAATTCTATTAAATTCAGCTAGCCCCTCATTGTTGTATACATTTCTGGCAAGCGATTTAACTTGATACAGCGACTCGGCCGATGCAAACAAATCCTCGAATTTGTCTTCTTTGTGCTCGACCTTGGCCAATTTGGCCTAGTCGAGCGCATTGTAAGCGATTTTCCTTGGATCATACTGCCTGCTTGGCAGAGTAGCCAGAGTCAGCGAATTTATCTTCCCAGCTTCCTTCTCTGCATGTTTGATATCATGCAGGGTATAAATTCCAATTCGCAGGGGAAAGGAGGGCCAGACATGCTTTTTTGCTTTTTTCAGGGTCTGAGTAACACCATTCGCATTGATTTGATAAGCTACTTCCTTGGCAAGTAACTTATCAGGGATGTAAAGTGGGAGCACATGGGGCCTGGCCTGACTGCCAAAAACTCTAATGTAGGTGAATTCCTCCTCTCCAAACCAACTTGCTACTACGGTTAAATCTACCCCTGCTTGTTCATAAATCTTCGGGGCAAGCTTATCAAAAATGGAGTAATAAATTGGCAACATGAAACCGTTGCAGATTTGATATAGGTGGTGTTTGTAGTTGGTCTTCCATAACTTTTGATGATATATGTGGATGGGTGTGGGGTCTTGCGACGTCCACCTCCATCCGAGTATAGGAAACTCAGAATTAAAACATAAGACATCCAACACATAGGCACTGTAATAAAATGGCGGAATGAACCTCTCTGTGACGCAAGAGTTAAATCTAAAATTAAGAATGGCCTTGGCTAACTTATCGGATAATATATCCGCCCAATCCATAATCTCGCCACTACATGCCGCCTCCATTAAGGGGACCATTTCTATGGTAAAATTGGCGGAGTAATGTAATCCCCATAGTCTACATAACATAATTCCAGCATAGCAGTAAGGAGAACATAGAGAGTCGACTGAGTACTTACCCGAGGATTCATGCTTGTGCTTTGCTGGATTTTGTCTCTAGCCTCGAATTGGTTCGGACTCGGTCTCATTATCTGCTCGGAACTTCTCTAGAAATGTCGTGTTATACTTTTTCTCTTCTGCCGGTAGGTGATACATTTGCCTTAGGTCTGCGGCTCGAAAAGAACCGAAAATCCTCCCATCTGTAGTGCTAAACATTCTGTCGGTAATTGGGATCCCTTGGATTTCCCACCTTACCACATCCGTATATGGGAGAATTTCCTCCCGGGCCGCTATCCTGTGAAGAAAAGAATTGGCTAAGTCTTTTAGATTGGCCTCAGATTTGCTGGTACTATTGCATGAGACTTGTATCCCGGTCACCTTCGGCTCTTCGACTTCAATCAAATTATATGTTCCTTGCCAAGTGGCCCTGATAAGTCCCAGGCACGTCGTATCTAATATAAGCCCTTTCTTTTTACTGCCTGAATCAACAACAGATTGCCCGCGGCTGGCGAAGCAGTAGGCATTGTAGTCTTTTTGGACTTCTTTCCCATTCCACTCAAATCTGTCTCTGTGGAAGAATCCTTCACAGAGCAAAAGATAGGCGTAATACCGGCAGCAATAACATGAATTGAATAGACTAACGTATATATATCTTGATGCATTCATGGTGATCGATTGACTTAAGACGACTTTCGGATCAAATCTATGAATAGATTGCAAGCTTGCTATTTTCATTAAATGGTCATTAAGGCCTGTCAATCTCATTAATACCAGTCGCTTCGGTTAATGGCCGAATGATTTATTTGAAGCATGCCTTGGGCGATTTGGTGGTTGAACGCGGATGAGCGGCTTTTCAAAAGATATTGCCTTAATTACGAATAAATCGTATTAAACTGCCTTTATGATTTTTACTTTGGAAATTGTGCTTTTACCCTTTTCGCAATCGGGTGTTGGGAAAATCCTAAGTCATTGCTTTGGTTCCATTTGGAATCCTCGATCGCCGATAGCGATATCGCATCGCGTCGGGGGTAGCGAGTAGGGCCGTTTAGAATGTGGGCATGGTGACTCGCCGATCGCCGATAGCGATGTCACATCGCATTGGGGCGAGAGGGAGCTTATTTGCGTTTAAGCATTATTGCCGATTGTCGATTGCCGATTGCTGATTTCGTATCGCATCGGAGCAAGGGGTTGTTAATTGTGTTACCTTATGTTTCACCGATATCCGATAGTGATTTCGCATCGGCGGAAATCAAGATGTCCCTAAGTTGTGTTCCCTTTGTCATTGCGATATGCGATCTTGCGATCGCTTTATCGCAATGATAAAGATAAATCGTTTTGCGTTGGGGTTTTTGATTGGTTTTATTGAAAAGGCCTCTTTGAAATAGAACTTTAATTGATACCAATTTTAAAACAAAAATTAAAAAAGGGACCCATTTCATATTATAGTTTTGGAATAGTAATGATATGGAATGGGGGGTTGTTGTATGGAACAACACATTCATAAGCATCTCCTTTGCATAATTGTTTGGTGTTGATACCCTGTATAAACACCTCCTCAAACAGCATAAATCTTTGCTTCTCTATCCATTGTTGTATTGTCATTATACCAATAGAATTGATCTCTATATTCATGTATTTTCTATTGTCCTGTACGTGACTGCTCCTTTTAACTTCTAACTTGATCACCAACATCTCTTTCTGTTTATAAACCAATTTCTTTATGCTGCATGTATATCCTTCCATCTCCCCTTGATTCGTTGACTTTGACAATTCCTTATACTCATTATCTTTGTAGTTTTCATCATCCATCTATCAAATAGCTTAAGTAGAGTCCTTCCAATATCAAAAGAATATTAGGCATTGTTTAATACAAGAGCATATAGCCTTTCAGCTATATATCGTCCTCTGGCTGCAATAACTTGTTTAAGAGCTATGCCAACTCTCCTTCCTCTATTCCAAGCTTCTAAGTCAACTTGTTGCTTACTCTCATCTTCTTATTTCCATAATGAAAACTGACCTTCTGCAGCTCCAGAATTTACATCTTCCTTCATATTTATTAGTGCAAACATATCTCCAAGAGTAGTTTGTCCTTCATCCTAAAAACCACATTCAACAATTAATAATTCAAAGTCAGAAAATATATTACATTTTCCATCTCTGTCCTCATTAATTTTGCTCCATGAGTTTCTGATTTTGTCACATTGTCTTGTCTTGAAAAAATCTTCTTTGTCTTTACTTTGTTCTGAATGTTGTCTAAGTTCTAAATTTTGTTCTATGCTCTTCTCTTTGGCCTTCCTTCCTTTCACACTCCTTTTCGTTCTTCCTGTTCCTTCCTTACAAATCTGTAAGCCACTGAGTTGTATATTCCATTCCTCCTTAGTTTCAATCAAAATCTCCCAATCTCTAAGTTTAGAACCTAAAGTTCTATTTGTTTCCATACAAGAAACAAAATCACCATATACCATAGGTTTCCCATTCCACTGCTGAGTCCCTTTCACAATAGTGGAAAGTATTGTCATCACCATGAATATCACCTTCCCTTATTCCCTTGGGTTGCTCACTGCATATACATAGTTCACAAAAGTGTCCTTACCTTCATCTCCTAAGATTTCCTATCTATTTTAAGCCTGTTGTTTACACTCACCTTTACTCCTTTGGCAATTTGTACATATAACATTGTCTTCAATCTTCAGCTGTGCATCAGTGTCTACCAATCTCTCTTTGTGTTCCTGTTTATCCTCTTTTCCTTTCTTCTTCATAACCTTGAATGGATTAACTGTACCTCCTTGGGTTGAATTTTCTTTATAAACCTTGGTTCTATCATCTTCCACAATACACTCTTTATGATCAATTATGTCCTTTCAAGATTATTTCTTGTCCATTAACTATCAATACAGGTTCAAAATCTTTGAATAAAAATTGAAGAGATAATTCCATTACCTCAAGTGTTTGTACTACATCTACACTATTGTTTTCTCCTTCCATAAGGTCATCTTCATACCTCTTTGCTACTTCTCCTTTTGCAATCTGCAACTCCCTTTTGTGTTAAAATTGTCTGCCATCTTTCTGCCAAGTCTTACTGGATTCATCATCTTCATCCTACTTAGTAGTCTTTAATATTTGTCCATCTCCAGTGTCCTTGAACACGTGGTCAATCAAGAATTGCTCTATTACATCCATTTCTTCTAACAGTTTCATTTCTTTAGCAACCTGCATAAACATATCCTCTAAAGGTTGTTCATCACCTGCATACATACACAAATCATTAGTTTCAAAAATTCTAGGCTCATTTTTCTTCGATGTTTCAATCATCACATCTCTCTGTTGATTTGAACTCGTCCAACAGTCCTGGAAATCATCAATGATTCCTTTCTCAGTAAGGTAAACCTCTTGCTTGTGTCTACAATAGCTATCCTCCATCTCTAAGTTAGTTGCTCTAAGTTCTTCTCTTAATTTGATATGCTTTCTCCTCTTTACCTGTTTCTGCAACAACTTCCACTTTATCTTCTCTCTTTTCATAGTCCAGCCACATCTTCAATTCCTTTCACCTTTTTCTAGCAACACTATTATGGCATCCATAATTGCTTTCAGTTCTGTAATCTCTCTGTGAAATACCTCTTGACTCATCTTCTCTCCTTTGCCTTGTTCCTTAGCATCCTTATTTCTTCTGTTGTGGCTTCTCTCTTAACCCCTACTATGACTATTAGTAGTCATTTCCTTGTTATCTCTATGAGCTTCTCACTCACTTTGAGCTGCACTAAGCCTTTGTGACACCAAGTCCTTCCTGCTATCACTTACCTCACTAATCCCTTCTCTGGACTTGGCCTTTTGGTAAGCACTGGTTCTCTATCTCTGGAACCTCTTGAGCATCCTCTTCTGCTCTCTTTAGGCTTGTATCCTCAACTCACATTCTCTTGAGAACACTTTAACTATTCTCCCTGTCCAACTTTCAGGTGGAATATTTAGGTTCATTGCCACCAACACAACTCCTCTCTTTCTTTACACAGTCTGCCATTGTGTGTTGCTTCTATCACTCTCTTCCCTCATAAAAACAATTCAAATGAACCACATCAAAATACAACTCATACCTGTTGATCTATCTCTTTCATCTTCCACTGGCTGGACAATACACATGCTACTTTACCTTTCATTGTCTACATTTCAATCCTTCTTTCAACTGAATTTCTATTCTTCTTCAGTACATCTATATTCGCTTTCTTTCCTTACAATAGTTTTGTTGCAATTTCATTGCTTGCATTCACCTACACATACCATTAAAGCTTTAAAACTTACCAGATCCTTTCTTATCCTAACTTCCACAAATCCCTTTTCCACAGTCTCTCTTGAATAACCAACTGAAGTATTCATTTCCTGTAACATGTCAGAATTCCTCTATGCATGACTCCTTGTGCTCCCACTATATCAGATCCATTACAATGCTAGTTATATATGCTAGAAAATAAAATACAGTTCCTCAATCAATCTCCAAAAAGCAGTAAGCTTGCTCTGATACAAAATGATGTAGGGTTACCCCTGCACATACCCATAGTATGCACGAAACGCATAAAAATAATTGTCCCAAGATTTTGACTCTTCTATGAAGTCAAACTTCAAAGCCTAAATGGTTAAGCCCTTTATAAATGTTCCTTGTTATTGAAACACAATCACCCTGCCTTAAACCCTCTATCAGGACTATTTACTCCCTCAAAACCTTCATTAACCTTTTCAATGAAGTCTTCCATTTGTTCTTCCCTATCGGGATTTAAACCCACTTCGAAAACTTTACAATGTCAATAATTCACATATATATAACCTTTTCCCTTTATACCATTGATCAATATATATGAACCCACATATTGGTGCTTAATTTCGTTATAGCCCAACTACAAAGGAAAACTCTGCATTTCTTACCTTTTCCACCTTCCTGTACAGACTCGCACAGTTCCCTAGGTTTAACCTCATCGCTGATCGCAATCGGCCCTACTGCGGGTCTTTAACTCAAATATATATAACACAACATTTATTCGACTCCGATCTCCACCTTGACACTGAATTACAAAGAAATATGCATAGACCAGATCTTAATTATTATTCACCCGCATATATAAATATATTGGGTTCGCCTTATGTCACTTCACTTTTCCGATGCCCGAACTTTGCTTGGCCCAATCGCCAATCTCTGATTTATTGGCAATCGCTATATCGGCGTTCCGATTCCCTGTCTTCGACACCTACTCCTCGATATGAGATCAATATTCTACCGTTAGATCAACTCCAATCCAACGGCCCTCATTCCATCACAATGTCACAATTGGCCGATTCACCTATAAAGACTCATCCAACGCGATCAATCTCGACCGTTGATATTTTAGATCCAATGGTTGCTGAGTCTTATTGTGACTGTTTCCTTTAGTCTTCATCCTGTTTAGTTTCAATGGACTCTGCATTAAAACCGACTCTCGGCCACTTTTTGTCTTCAATGATGATTTCTTATATAATTGCTCCGGGAAGTCTTTGGATAAATGATTGGATATAAAAGCACTCAAACACTGCTATGGGTTTGAGGACAATCATACTATTTCGAACATTGTTATTGTAATTTCATGCGTAAAATAGAGAAAAGGCTACAGTTTATCTCGTAGGCAACATACAAAGAAAAGCATAGGATCCCATACAAATGGCCTATTAACACATATACTAAAACATTTATTCCATATAACACTATTTTCAGAGTCTCGCCTCTGGCTTGGCTACACAATAATAAACCTCTGTTAGAGTGAAATCCTCACTTCCTCCTTTTTGCTTCTCTCGCTAATCTTCCAGCGTCTCTCCTAGTCTAGCTAACCAACCCCTCAATTATACAAAGAGTTCACACATTATACAAAAGGTGGTTCATGAACCATTTCTAGTTTAGAACCAGAAATCTATCACTCTCTCCTAAAAAGTCTCTTCAGTTCCACTATTTTCTAAACAACCACTAAATCAAGATTTCACTTTCCTCATTTTCTATTTAAACCAATTAAATCTCACAGTTTGGCTTGATCTCCACATAAGGAGAATCAATCGGCCACTATGCCCCTTTTCCCATATTTTACAATAAATAAACACTCTCACATATTTAAATAAATAAAATAAACTAAACTCTTTGTCTTTCAAACCCTTTCTACTCAAAACATGTGATCATGTTATCACATTGCTAACTAAGCCTGAATGCACCTGCATCATTGTCGATCAATGATGGCAACAAGAACCCCATAGACTAGTTGCCTATTTATTACAAAAGACTTGTTCAAAACAAAAACTTTGCTGACTCAAAACTAAAAACCTTTATCTCTTAAAAAATATTATTTTCACAAACTCTGAATTTTTTTGAAAAACATAATTGGTTGTAAAACAAATTATTCTTTTGATAAACACTTTCAGAACCTCATGGCCTTCTCCTCGGGCTTCAAGTCCCTCCAAATTCTCGTCCATGCCTAAAATCTTCTTCAAATAAAATATATGATATGTACAATGAACTCTGAAAATTATCCTTCATCTTTACGAAATGTAACATTCAGGAATTGTCCATTGACTAGACCTCCTGATAGCACTACTCCTTGTAGATTTTCTAGAATGAAATTGTTCTTACCTCGAAAAATTGTTATTCTATATGGTCCTTTCAAAATGTTGTCAAACTTTCCATACTTACTCTTATCCTCGATATGAGCATCCCATTTTAAAACTAAGTATTGGCATTTAAATTCACCCTCCTTAGTTTTCTTGTCAAAACATTTCTTGATCTGATCTTGAACTACCTGAGATTTTTAAAACACTCTTTCTTTGTTTTCTTGTACTTTCTTTAACTGAATTATCCTTCTCTACATATTATTTGACTCTTCTCTAAATTCCTGTAAATATCTCATAACATAGATGTCAATTGAAACATGAAATATAGCATCAACACCATACACTAACTAGAAAGGAGTAGTATCAATTGACCTTTTAGTACCAATCCTATTTGCCAATAAGAAAAACTTGAGTTTTGTATGGGAAGCCTTCTTATTATCTTCTAATAGCTTGTTAATAATTTTTATCAGGTTTTTATTTGAGCATTTAGCCAGCCCATTACCTTGAGGATAATAGGTTGCAGAATGACTAAGTTTGATATGGTAATCATAACAAAAATTTACTAGCCTCTTAGATTTGAAACACTGTGCATTATCAGTAATAATTCTCTTCAGACAGCCAAACCTAGAAATAATATTTTCTAGAAATTGAATAACCACAAGATTAATATCTTGCCTACTTGGGAGTGCTTCAATCCATTTGGTAAAGTAATTTGTTCCCATTTAAATCCATTTGGGTTGCGCTGAAGATGCCAGATTTTTCCTATGAAATCAAGGCCCCATTGCTGAAAATATTCCTCCATAGAAATAGGTTTCAAAGGTAGAGACGTTAATTTTGACTTACCTTTAAACAATTGACATTTATGATAGGCTTCCACTTGTTTTCTAATATATAAAAAAATGATTGGCCAGTAGAATCCATCTCCCAAAATTTTATCTACAGTAGCCTTCCAGTAATGATGTCCTGTGCAGGCTCCTTCATCGAAATCTTTACTCGTTGTTTTAGCCTCATATTCTAGCAAGAAGTTCAATAAGATACCTTGAGAATATTTCCAATACAAATAACTATCTAAAAGACAATATTTGACAGATATCAATTTCAAAAATCTAGCTCGAGTCTTATTCATCCATAATGGTGTTTGTAGATGTTGTAGAATGTAAATAATATCAGCATACCACGCACATTCTTTGAAACGATCTTGTTCTTTAATCACTTATTCTTTACCTGGAAAATCTAATAATTCCAAAATCGAATTCACACCAAAAGTATCGAGATTTGTTTTAGTCATAAGTCTATCCAAACCTTGTCTTTTGATTAGTTTGGTAGGCTTAATATCTAAGTCAAATTCTAACATCTTAGCAATTCATATCCCTCTTCTGCCATCACTATCTAGTTGTACTAAAGTGCGTTTAATTGCAACATTTGAAATATATGCAATCACATGAGAATGTAGAATAAAAACCTAAAATATTTAAGTGACTTGATCAATGCATATGACTATTTGTCTAGTATATTGTATTTCAGTTCAACATCTCTCAATGCCCTGCTAAAAGGACATTGGTTGTTCCTAACCTGCTTGATTTTTCTAAAGTAAAACACCAGAAATAGTGTGCTCAGAGGCAAATGAAAAAATTATAAAATCCTTAGAAAAATTTGGACTGATGAGTAGAGGTACTTGGCCTAAAGCTCTTTTGGTATTATTAAAAGACTCTTTTGCTTGTTCGGTCCACTTAATATCACTCCCTTTCTTAAGCATATTTGAAGTTAATTTTAAAATTTCTGCAAAATTTGGAATAAAATGCTGATTTTTTTTTACTTTACCTAAGAAAGATTGCACCTCCTTTTTTCTCGATTGCTCAATCTTTTGGATTTTTGTCACTCTGCTAGTTTTTATCTAGATTCCCTCCTTTGATACTATGTGTCCCAGCAACTTGCCTTTTTCATCGGGAAATGGAATTTTTCTGGATTTAAAGAGACTTTGAATTTCCTATGCTTGTTAAAAACTGTCCTCAAATGTTCAAATGGGTGGATTCAAATTTTGAGAACATAGTGATGTCATCTAGATAAATTACCATGAACATATCTCTTTCGTTAGAGAAAATTATATCCATTGCATGCTGGAAAGTAGCTCTGACATTCATGAGTCTGAGTGGCATCTTGAAATATATGAATGTAGCCCATGTCATGGTAAAATCAATATTTTCTTGATCTTTTGGGTCAATCAAGATATAATTATATCTTGAAAACCCATCCAGCATAGAAATCCTTTCTACACCAACCACCTTCTGCAGAATGTGATCCATTTTTGATAAAGTATAATTATCCTTTAGTGATATTTTATTTAGATTTCTAAAATCTACACATAGTCAAATTTCCCCGCTCTTCTTTCTCATTGGCACCAAGTTTGCTATCCAGTTTCAAAATATGAGTGGAACGATAATTTTTGCAACTAACAGTCTTTTTACTTCCTTCTCAATCAGTGGCAGTAGCTTCAAATTGATCCCTCTTAACTTTTGTTTAAAATATTTCTCATCTTCCTTAAGTGGTATAGTATACTCGATGATGGTCTGGTCATAAATCTTCAAATATTTGTATCTCCAAGCGAATATATCAGCAGACTCTTTCAACAATTTTGCATATTTCGGTTTCTGCTCCTTTTTCAAAGTATTAAAATATTTGACTATCTTTGGGTCATTGTTAGTTCCCAAATTGTAATCTTCCACTCAACGTCACTTGGAAGGATTCATGGCTTAACTTCCATATCATTAAAATCAAAAAACCTTTCTAAAGGAACCAAGCCTCTAGGGATTATATTGCTACTTAATTGAATAATTTCCTCTCCAGCCACAGTGTTAAAAGGATTGATGATTCAGAACTTTTATCTGTAGTTTCATCTTCATGCTTGTTTATTGGAGTGTTGGGAGATTCATATGTTCTTTCAAGAAATATTTTAATTGTTGATTGTGTTCAAACACCTTCCAGTGCCTAGTAGTATCATGAATAGAAGGCCTGTGTCTAACATTGATCTCATACTTTTCGTTAGGATAAATTGGAATTCTGAATGCACTAGTAGTTGTTGCTAAAGAGTATGTAATTCCATTCTCCTCTCTTGGTACCAACGAGATTTCATGTTTATAAAAGAAGTTAGAAAATAAATCCCATACCTCATTTCTGTAGGCTCTCATTCTCGGATGCCTAATTTGATATGTACCTTTGACTTGGTTCACAACAGCTCTAAAACAATTCAGTGTAACAGATGCCCCCTAAAATGTGAAGGTTGAACTAGAGTGAGAGATGAAATGCTTTATGAATCAGTGTGGGGAACCATAGTCTGCCATCGGAAAATCTGCAAGTAAGTACAGATACATATACATAACTGAGAACTCTATCAAATGATACATGAATCATGGCATGGATGCAAACATCTAGAGAATGATCATGTAAAAGGGATCCAGGTATGGGCACAACCATCCATCAAAGAGGATCATAATGAAACCAAGGTATGGTCGCAGCCATCCAATAATGAGAAGGATCACATATGATAACTCATGGTATGGTTGCAACCATCCATCTGAAAGAGACATGTATATCAACATAACCATGCCACATCACTTCGCAACCTGGACTTTTGTTATCTGTATCAGGCTCTTGTGCTCCAACACGACCCTATCAAAGTACAAATTATAACATGTGAATAGATGTGTTGATGTCGAACATGCTAGAAAATTGCTTGATTACTAGTCAATGATCTAAATTGTTAACAAGCATGAGAGAAAACACCAATAATGACAATGGTCCTCAAGGTACTATCAACACAATCCATGGAATGTGAATAGAGGAACTAAAGTTGAACACCCGTGAAATCACTTGATCGAAATCCAATGATGTGAATTCATCATCGAGTGTGAAGAACTTGCCATCAGGGCATGCAAGATCTAAGGTACTAGAAAGGAGTCTCTCGGTCAACTTCCCAGATAATGAGTTGAAGTCGACGGAAAGCGACCATGTCGAAGGAGGGCCATAATGTATCCCACATCATTGACATGAGCTAAAAGTATGCAAAATGATTTTGGTTGATACAGAGAATCAGGGGTAAGTGTAATGACAAAAGGACAACTCTTGAACATATTGGCAACAAAACTGGAAGTTTGGTAGCTTTTGGATCCATGGGATCGGTGGCCATGATGACATGGTAGAGATCAAATGGAAGGCAAAAAATGAATGGCCCAACCCAGGAAGGTCAACGATACAAAGGAGGATATCCCAACCCAACACGAAGAAAAAAGTGTCATGTTCAAGAGTGAGCTGCCGACACACCTGATAGATTTCCAAATTTCCCCCCACCATTTCTAGCAGGTGCCCCAATTATTTTTAATCACAAGCTTGGAGGAGATAGCATATGCTTGCACTGCAATTTATTCCTTCGGACGAATCGAACCTTGTAAGTTTAATGATCCCTAGGAAGGAGAAGCTCATGTTCGTCATGGTGATGAATCTGATGTCGTTTAATATTTTAACGAGTCCGAAAAATGTGTAACTCAGTATCTTTTTCATGTTCGAAGAGTTTGAAAAAGACACGGAAAAGAAAACTCCACATGGTCCCTTTTTGTACATTTGTGTCTCTTGAGCCTTAAAAGGTAGACAATCATACTTGAGAGAACTGCTTGACCATTTCAGTCAAGGAGTACCTTTTTCGTAAATAGTGCATCCCAGCCCAAAAAGGGGTAAACTTATACTGGGCGCACAATGTTTCGCATCCATTAATGAGTTCAAAACGACAACGACTCAACCATCTTTTTGATTTTAAAGGGTCGGAAAAGAGCTTGAAAGAGGACCCCCCATTTTATTCTTTTTTACGAGTCAAAAGGAAAAAATACTTGGCAATCTTTTCATATGAGTTTTTACGAGTCGAGAAAAGAGTTGAAAGGTGACTCATCCTAGAGGAACGAGTGGTATAAAGGGTAGCAACTGGTTCTGGATATAGTGGAACTGCTCAAAACATGTAATGGTCAAGAGGCTGGCTAATAAAACTACTCATTGTTGTGGTCCCTCAGGAAAGGAAAAACAACCAAGTGAAAGCGTATGATTGACCAAAGAGATGGTGGCGATGGAATGAAACAACCAAGGCTCATCTAGTAGAAATTAGCTGATAAAAACGGCAATCACGACATGTAAATTGGCATGGGTTTATTTTTACACAAGTTTGAACCATGGAAAACTTTGCTCGGATTCGATTACATGTTTACACAAGCTTGAAACGAAAAACTATGCTTTCTATAAGTTTGCTTGTCCCCGGCATAATGACTCAATTGAGGTACATGCCCCCCAAGCTTCATTTCAAGCAACCAGGTGGATGGAATGAAGGTTCACTTATGATTTTGTGGAAAGACTCGACTAGGATTTTACGAGATCTTAATCAAAGACTCGATTTGGAAAAGGGATTTGTTTCATTTTTTTTAACGAGATTAACATAGTAAAAGAATTATCCTTGGACTCTTGTTTCATTTTTTAACAAGCTTGTCACAAGACAAGGAACTATGCTCAAATCCTTTGTTTCATTTCTTAATGAGTTTGACACATGAAAAGGAACCATCCTCATTAATATGATCATGGACCATACGAGAACATGGCTCCCAAGAGGTCTTCACTAGATGGAAGAACCACGCTTTAGGAAGAATACATGTCATTTGGTACCGAAGACAGATTAAGTTCCAATGCCCCCAGTACATAATGTATTATACCCTCTGTGTGATCATCAACAAATGTGGAGATGGAACGGGTAGTCACATAATTGACCTGTGGCGGGGAAGGTACTACTTGTAAACAAGAGATGATAATGGACGATTGTTTCAAAGGAGGCACTTGGTGACCAGTGAATGATAATTGACCAATAGTCACAATTCTCCCTTCGTGTGGAAAACAAACCACACAAAAAAGTGAAGAAACAAGAGATCCCATGACATAAAAATAGTCGCATTCAAGGAGAAGATTGAAATATAACGGACCTTGGACTACCATCATGTCTATATAGATGGTATTTCCTCACAAAGTAATAGGGAAATTCGGAAGGAACCCTAATGGTTAACTGGTTCCTCTGTTCAAAGCCAACAAATTCTAAGTGACAGGCACAATCTGTGGGGAACCCAAAGATTTCCAGGTAGTAGAAGACATGATACTGACAGACACACCTTCATCTAATGTAGTGCCATGTACTACCATATTATAGACTTGTATTGTGATCTGGAAAGGCACATAAGATGGAAGGTGGAAAACAGTCAATGGAACCCAATCAAAAGAGATGACAGAGCTACTTGGTGGGAGTATCATATGATTTCCCTAATGCTGTACAGGAATAGGAGAAGGACTCTCCTGAAAAGCTGATACGAGAGGGTCACACTTTGATTCATAAGAATCTAAGGAGATGAGAAGAACATGAGTAGAATGATCACCACTCTCTCCCGAAACAGAGTGAGCAACTGGTGGCAGAACCAAGTCAACACTCTTTTCGACCAATGGTTGGTCGGGAATAGACACAAGGGAGTCTCATTCAGGAAGAGCGGGACTGACAAGAGATCAATTCAATTCAATCTCTTTACCAACCAGGAGAGGGTCAGAAGAAATCCTTCGATAACCAACAGGAAGTTGGGGTTGAGGAGCTGCAAGGTTTTCCAAAAATTTGGGAGCTTTATCCATAAGAGGAGCAAGGTGAAGAAGATTCTCTCCTTCACATAACCTACAGGGGAATCAAATCTTCCCTTTCTTCTTACCATCATTAGTTGAAGGCGTAACATCGATATGATATCCAAAGGTCGATGTGGATGGTCGGTTCAAGTTTTCAGACCATACCTCTAAGACTCTGGGAATGCCAGGACAAACTCGAAGGAGATGGTCACACTTACACAACTTACAAGGAAATCTAACCTTTCATGGAGGATCATAAGGTTTGTCTACGGGAAGTGCATTTAGAGCAATAGCTACACAGTTGGCCTCTCGCTTATCTGAATTCTTCTTCTTCATCTTCGTCTTCTTCTTCTTAGCCTCTTGGTTATTGGATTTCAAGCTTTCACCAGGCGAAGTAGAAGAGGAAGAGGAAGAAACAGGGGAAGAAGGGGAGAGGTCAACCTTAGAATCAACGTGATGTGATTCAAATGAAGAATATGGCGGGGCAGGAGATGGGATACTCGGGACCACCGAGGTCAAAAATAACCAGACAGGTAAACCAATGGTTAACCTAGGGAGGGACAACGTTGCCATATAAGGAGCACCAACATTTCCAAAATAAGGAAAACGACTAGGATTCCCATCCGAGGGGAACCCTTGACTGTTAGACTCTGAGAATATTTCCATTGGAATCGACCCTGAAGAATCACTAAGGAGGATAACTTTAACCAGGAATATTTTGTGGGTAGTTAATTTTAAGACACTGAAACAAAACTTTGCCTTTTCATATTCGAAGATTCGAGAAAAGGATGAAAGGTGACTCTAGTCGCTTTCGGAATTAGCAATCTCGAAAGGACAAGTGCTCGATTATCTTTTCAAATTTAAAGACTCAGTAAAGATAAAAAATAACTACTAAGGGTACTCTACACATAAAGGATTACTAGGTAACCATGAACTAAAGAATACCTCCCAGTGAACCGAGAAGTACGGGAAGGCAAACTCCCCGAATGTTGTGTTCAGTGTATCATGTTTGCAAGGCAACAGACCCGGCTTCCTACAGATAAAGGATTGCAGAATTAGTGGTGTCTCCCTTTATATACGCGATGGTATGGGAAGCACAAGTCCATACTAGCGTTGTCTAATGCCGAAGCGAACGACAACTGCTAGGTTTAAAGACGCTGAAACACATCTCTAGCCTAGGCCACTAAATGGGAGCATTAAGTTTCAATGCTTCCTTAGGTTAATTCAATAAATTTTAAGGGTTGATCTTGAATTAGGTTTCAATTACAAGGCCCTACCACTGTCATCTAAAAAACTCCTACATATAGCGATATGAGAAAAGAGATATTTATTCGATGAAAGTTAACACTAATTGAGGGATAGAGAGCACACAATCAATGCAACAATCAAAGAATGAAAAATTTCACTTATGTAAGTCTTAAATGCAATTAATATTCCTATAATAACATAAGAAGTTTCATTTCATTTCCAATGCTTATGATGATGCAATTCTAGCTTCTCAATAATGCTCCTAATGCAATATTTTCACTTAAGTAAACCAGAATGATGTTTTCCTTTTCATAAATTGAAAAATGAATCTTTCACATAAAGCACTTTAAATGAATTTTTTCACAATTCTGAACAAACAAGCATCAATCAAATCCAAAGCATTATAAATGAAACTAAACGCCACTTCTTCCTTGAATCGACCAAACCAAGCACATAAATGCTTCAATCGACAAACCAAGCAATGTAATCTATGCTTGGAAAGAGAAAAGCGACACTCGAAACAGGGGAACAAGCGAGACTCTTTCACTTATTCAATTGAAAATGAAGCAAACAAAGAATCCTAGTCACTTCTAGGGGGAAGAAGAGACTCTGAGGGTCAAGACACACTGGCACTGGAATGGGAGAAATTTTGATTTTTTTCTTAACTCAGAGACTGGAGCGACTTTTGGGCCAAAATTAGTGCTGATCAGCATGACTGGCATGACTTTCAGGCTAAAACTAGCACTGATAGGCCTGATCGGCATGACTATTTGGCCAAAAATAGCATTGATCAAGGGATTCAAAGAAAAATAAAAAATTAACTTCATGCAGGGCCAGACTTAACACATTAGAGGGTGGGCTAAACCCATCAAGCACACAAAGAAAGCTTAATGAAGCTTTCTAGTCAGTGAGAAGATGGTCTAAAAAGCTTACACGGTCAAAATCATGAGATAAAAACACACTGGCCAAGATTCGGGGCAAACCCTAATTTTCACTTACAGGCATCGGCGCGACTGCCTAATTGACAACAAGCGCTAGAGATCGGTCAGCGCAACTTTTTCTCAGCATATCGCACTGATTGGCATGACTGTCAAGGGATTAAGTGTGCTGATCGGGGAGCCAAGAAAAAAAATTTGAAACAAGGACCAGATCTGCTACTATGATTTTCAGACTCAAGCCAGTAAGGAGGAGAAAAGAAACAGAAGCAAAGGGAAAAAGTGGAACTAGGAAAGTTCACACGAAATCATGAAATCCAAGACAAACAAAAGAATTGGTTCCCCAGTATGGTCACCAATTTGTGGTGAAGTAAAATTATAAGTGCAGACACAAAGAAATTCCTCTAGCCCGATAATGGGTCTAGCCACTGATCCAAAATGTATTCAGCATAGCTTCCAGATCAAAAGTCTTCAAATACAGGTGAAAATGGAATAACGTTGAAGTGCTCGTGAATACAAAGCCAATGGTGTAAACATCATGCAAATCTGAGTTCGGATAAGGAAAACAGAGCCAATTAAAGATTCAGGTCAAAAGTCAATGCCTACGTCAGCAGGACATGTGGTAACTCGGGAAAAAGTCACAGGTTCTAGATGATGTCAGCGCAGAAGGTGATGTGGTAGTCTGCGATTGGTTCATACCACAAGCGATGGGGATCAACAATCAAGAGAGGAGATTGACGCATATCACGTCGAAACATGTAGGTAGGTTATCCTAGAAAATGGACATGATAAAGTTATGAAAAAGAAGCTAAACTATTTAAGTTCCGACAGGAGAGCGGTAAATGGTTTATCGCGTGCCTTCAACGCAGGAAGTTGTTTTCGACTAAGAGCACACGATTCCACTCAACGCTCAACACGTAGCCTCCCGAAAACCACTTTCTCGCATGCCTTCAGAGAATTAGTAAACGTGATAGTTGGAGCGCGAGACCGCGCGACAGTCGTCAGATCCCACGGGACAGATCAACGGTGCAGAACGTCCAAATCAGTTGATGAGTGGGATGCGATAGTCGTCAGATGGTCTGTTCTCAAGATCAACGTCAGGGAAAGGCCAGATGATTGGGGTCCACCCCGCGCTCGTCGGTCCTTTCCTTTATAGTCTGTTTTTATTATAAATGTATTGTTCCACATTTATTGCAATTTATAATTGTATGTGTTATATAAACACCATAACACAGAAAATTTGACAGGAGAGTGTGTTGTGAACCGTTTTGGGAGGTCTGGAGGTCAGAGTGAGCAAGTATGATCGAGTGTATACTCGTTTTAGCTCGAAGATTAAAGATGAACACAGCGGCGAGATCCGTTTTCATGGTTGAGAAACTGTTTTTGAGCTCACATCTGTAACAAATATTTGAAGACATAATAAAGAGGTCAACACTGGAAGCTAAAGGACCAGGAGACATAGCAAGGAAGTCTGGTGAACTCCTTTATCAATTTTTGTTGTGTTGATGTGTTTGATTGTGTTTTATAATTGTTTAAGTGTCTATGTTATTTTCAATCTTATCGATCCATTGCAATAAGTAACATAGGCAACTTCACACATAGTCTGTAATACCTTTCTCAATTTCGGATCAAGTGGTATCAGAGCTTAAGGTTTTTAAGGTTTGACAGGTTAGTGTGGAGATTTGAATTCTTACTAGGTGTAAGCTTGGACGAGGTGAAGGTGAAATTGTTGAGGTGAATCTAAAGATTGGAAGGGTCTTTTCACAAAGAAGGATGGCAAATGAAACTCCACTTGGGTCAAGATCCCAGTTCTTGGATAGTTTCATGACGATACATGCCATGGTGGAAGAAATGTATAATGAGTTTAAAAAGGGAAAAGGTGAAGGTACTTCATCACCTAAACTAGACAAAGTAGCAGAGGAACCTTTTCTTTTTGGCCCTCCAAGAAATAAGATAAAGGAAAAGGAGAAAAACCTCCTCCACCTCTTCCATCATCACCATCATTGTCTTCATCATCATCTTCTTCTCATAAAACTAGTTCTTCTAAGAAGAAGAAAAAGAAAGCCTCTTTGATCAAATTAGATGTAAAATTTGATTTGACAATTTATGGATACAGCAAATTGATGTATATTGTAGGGTGTAGAAAGTTGATTCAGAAATAAAAAAGATCCCACTGGCTAGCCTTCGACTTGGAGGAACCGCACTTGTGTGGTGGGAAGGTAAGACACAAGCAGATCTCCAAAAGCATGGTAAAATCATTTCAACTTGGAATGGATTTGTTTCTGCCATTAAAAAGCAATTTTATCCTTTGGCTTATATGAAGCAAGCAATAATGAGTTGGCAAACACTGCGTCAATTGAAGGGTCAAAGTGTTCATAGTTATACTCAGGAATTTCATAAGAGAGATTTAACATTATGCATATCATTGGACTCACCAGAGACATTGTTAAAATATATAGGTGGTCTTCATAGTTATTTGAAGCATACTATACTTATGTTTAATCCCACTAGCTTAGATAATGTATTAGTTCAAGCAACTCATCTAGAGGCTAGAGGTAAAAATGTAACCCGAGATGTTGGGAAATCATCCAAATCTACTGAGAACAAGAATAAAGGCAAGAAGAAACTGAAATGGAAGGAGAGGAAAAAAACACTATGAAGAAGGATAAATCTTCATGCACTCATTGTAAGAAGGAAGGACATGATGAGGCACATTGCTGGTCTTTGCATCTAGAATTGAAGCCTAAGAAGTTCGAGGGTAAAGAACGAAAGAATGTTGCTGCTATTCAAAAGGACTTAAGATCAGACTCACGTGATGAAACAACGGTTACAACTAAAGCTATAAAAGGTAAAAATTTTGAAGCATCTACAAGTAATTATTCGTATTCTGTTGATAATGAAAGTAATGAGAGGAAAAGAAATGAGTTATTTCATATTAGAGTCGTTTCTAGGCACACTAAAATTGATACTTTATTTGATAGTGGGTCACAAGTTAATTTGATTTTTGAAACAATTGTAAAGAAGTTGGGTCTAGAAACAAAACCTCATAAAAAGCCATATCCATTAGGTTGGGTGTGTGATAAAACAAAGCTACAAGTTATGAGACAATGTAAACTTCGGTTTGCTATTAGGTCAATAGTTGTAGATGAGGTTGAGTTAGATATAGTCCCATTTGACATATGTGGAATTGTATTAGGATGTCCATACTTGTACGATAGAAAAGCTATCTTCTATTGAGTTGAAAATAAGTATCAACTCACTAAGGATGGAATTGAATATATTGTAAGGGCTCATAAAATCAAAGATAACTTCGCTCTCATAAATTCAGGATAGATGAAAGGAATTGTAAATTCAAGTAAGCAATTTTTACTAATGATTGTAAAAGCAAAGGATCTTGATAAATCTGATGCATTCCAAGGTTGTAATCCTAAACAGAAAGTAGACCTAGTTAAAGATGTTTCTGATTATGATATTTTGTTTCAAGAGCCTAAAGGGCTTCAGCCCAAGCGAGAGATAGCACATGAAATCTATTTGCAGCAATATGCTCCACTACCTAACATTGGAATGTACAGGTTATTAGATCTATAAAATTTAGAGATAAAGAAACAGGTATAGGAGTTTCTTGATAAAGGGTTTATTAGACCAAGCACATCACCGTGTGGATCACCTATTGTGTTGGTGCGAAAGAAAGACGGTTCATGGAGAATGTGCATTGATTTTAGAGCACTAAATAAAATCACAATAAAGAATCGATATCCTCTTCCTCATACTAGTGATTTACTACATCAATTAAAAGATGCGGTTTACTGCTCTAAATTAGAATTTGCGAAGCGGCTACCATCAGATCAGAGTTGCAGAACATGATGTACGGAAAACTGCTTTCAAAATGAAGCAAGGACTTTATGAATGGTTGGTTATGCAAGTCATGAATGACGTATTTAGACCATTTATTAATTATTTTATAATAGTCTATTTAGATGATATTCTTGTTTTTAGTAAGACATGTGATGAACATGTAAAACAAATTTTAGATGTTTTAAAAAGAGAGAATCGCAATGTGAAACTGTCAAAATGTGAATTTGGCAAAACATCTTTAAATTATTTGGGTTATATTGTAGGGGGTGGTGAATTGAAGATAGATCCATCTAAGGTCAAAGTCATTGTAAACTGGCCTAAACCTAATACTGCTACAGAAGTTAGAAGTTTCTTAGGGGCAACGCAATATTGGAGAAATTTTATTGCTAACTTTTCGTTGATTGCAGCTCCTTTACATACTTTGACAAGTGTGAAACAGGTGTTTCAGTGGGGAGGAAAATATCAGAAAGACTTCGATAGCTTGAAAGAAAGGATCAGTGCAACACTAGTACTAGCATTGCCAGATCTTCAACATCCATTTGGGATTGAGACAGATGCAAGTGAATATGCCATGGGGCAGTGTTGATGCAGCACATAAAGCCTATATGCTTTCATTTTGAGACATTTACATCAACGGTAGTTAACTATCCTACATATGATAAAGAATTGAATGCATTAGTTTAGAGTGTTAAAAAGTGGAAACATTACATAATGGGTAAAGAAACAATCATATAGACATATCATCAAGCACTTCAATATTTACACTCACAAACTAAATTGCAACAATCAAGACATTACAGGTGGATGGGTTTTCTACAACAATTTCATCTTGTTATCAGATATAAGAAGGGCATAAATAATAAGGTCGCAGACATGTTATCAAGACCTATTATAAATGCATCTAAAATACTTAAGAATAATTCAATAATTCATGAAAGTTACATTGAACAATATGCTCAAGATGCAGATTATAAAGATGTATATGCAACTTTAAGTCATGGCAAGCAGGCAGAAGAATTGGATTATTATATAAAGGACAAAATCTTATATCATTTGGGAAAGCTATGCCTTCCACAAATTGAAAGAGTTAACATAATTCGAGAAGCACATACTTCTCTTATATCAGGTCATTTTGGTGTAAGTAAAACAATTTCACAATCACAAAGGTTATGTTATTGGTCATGAATGAATGAGATAGTTTCTAGATGTATC
The DNA here is from genome assembly GCA_000404065.3 of Pinus taeda. NCBI lineage: Eukaryota > Viridiplantae > Streptophyta > Pinopsida > Pinales > Pinaceae > Pinus > Pinus taeda. Next base: position 124,717 of record APFE030268462.1, on the reverse strand, counting down.
AAAGGATGTACTATGTGTGCTACAAGCAAGCCAAGTAATAGAAAAGTAGGCTTGTATACTCCACTTCCAATTCCTTCTCGTCCTTGGGAAAGTGTTTCCATGGATTTTGTTGGGAGATTTCCAAATTCTAGAAAAGGTCATGATTATTTGTATGTAGTTGTGGATAGGTTCAGTAAGATGTGTATTTTGATACCATGTAATAAATAGGTCACAGCTGAACAAACTGCAAAGTTGTTCTTTCAAAATGTATGGGTTCATTTTGGGTTACCCACTTCTACTGTATCTGATTGAGATTCTTGATTTGTTGGGAAATTTTGGTCAAATCTATGGGATTTAATGGACATAAGGTTAAAGAAGAGCACAACATTTCATCCGCAAACAAAAGGTCAGACAGAAGTGATTAATGGGACAGTAATACAGTTGCTTCAAGGATATTGCAACAAGCATCCCAAACTTTAGGATGAGCATTTATGTTATGTACAGCATGCTTACAACCATGCAAAGCATTCTTCTACTCAAAGATCTCCTTTTGGGACTTGTTTTGGTTTTATACCAAAGTCTCCCTTGGATTTTGTCTTTGGTAAAGACATAGTAGTTGATGTACACAGTGATGTGGACAAAGCAACCAAGTTCATTGAACAAATCCAGGAAATTCACCAGGCAGTACAGGAATAGCTGGAAAGAAGCTAAGCAAAGTATAAGGTGTGACATGACAAGATCGAGTTGAACATAGTTTTCAAGTTGATGATCAAGTCTGGTCATACATTAGCAAAGAAAGACTGAAAGGGGAAGGTAAAAAGTTGAAACCAATTAGATACGGTCCTTTCAAAATACTTGACAAAAATGGTGAAAATTCTTTCTGCCTTGATCTACCAGCTTATTTGAAAATCTATTCAGTCGTTAATGTTGAAAACTTGAGGTTGTATGAACCTTCATTGGTTGAATATCCCAAAGAGCAAGGTCAGCTACCTTCCATTGAGTATCTTTTGCCTGAGTATCTCAATGAGTTACAGGAGGACACAATTCTTGATAGGAGGATAAGAACTTCGCAATGAGGGAATGTTGAGTATCTTCAAGTTGGACTCAAAGGTACAAATCCAAGTAAGGCACGATGGATAGAGATTGGAAAAGTGAAGGAAATTTATCCTCACTTACTTGATCGCTAAAACCAACTTTTGGTCGACCAAAAACTTCCAGTGGGGAGGAGTGATCCAAAATGGATTCAGCATAGCCTTCAGATCAGAAGTATTCAAATACAGGTGAAAATGGAATAATCTTGAAGTGCTCATGAATACGAAGCCAATGGTGCAAACAACATGCATATCCGAGTTCAGATAAGGAAAATAGAGCCAATTAAAGAATCAAGTCAAAAGTCAATGCCTACGTTAGCAGGACATGAGACAACCTGGGAAAGAGTCACAGGTTCTAGATGATGTCAGTGCAGAAGGTGATGTGGTAGTCTATTATTGGTTGATACCACAGGCGATGGGGATCAACGATCAAGAGCGGAGATCGACTGATCAAAGGGGATCGATGCATATCGCATCGAAACATCCAGGCAGGTTATCCTGGAAAACAGGTGTGATAAAGTTATGAAAAAGAAGCTAAACTCTTTGAGTTCCAACAGGACAGCGGTAAATGGTTTATCACATTCCTTCAAGGAAAGAAGTGGTTTTCGACCAAGAGCACGCGATTCCACTCAAGCTCGACATGTAGCCTCTTGAAAACCACCTTCTCACGTGCCTTCGTAGAATTAGGAAACATGCTAGTTGGAGCACGAGACTGTGCGACAGCCGTCAAATCCCACAGGACAGATCAATGGTGTGGAACATCCAGATCAGTTGATGAGCGAGATGCGATAGCCATCAGATGGTATGTTCTCGAGATCGGCGTCGGGGAAAGTTCGAACAGTCGGGGTCCACCCTGCACCCGCTGATCCTTTCGTTTATAGTCTGTTTCTATTATAAACATATTATTCCATGTTTATTGCAATTTGTAACTGTACGTGTTATATAAACACCATAATACAGAAAAGTTGATAGGAGAGTGTGTTGTGAATCGTTTCAGAAGGTCTCGAGGTCTGAGTGACCAAGTACGATTGAGTGTATACTCATTTCAACTCAGAGATTTGATCTAAACACATCGGTGAGGTCTATTTTCATGGTTGAGACTTTGTTTTTCAGCTCACACTTGTGACAACTATTTGAAGACATAATAAAGAGGTTAGCACTAGAAGCTAAAGGACCAGGAGATGTAGCCAGGAAGTCTGGTGAAATCATTTATCAATTTTGTTTGTTTTGATGTGTTTCATTGTGTTTTATAATTGTTTATTATCGATCCATTGCACTAAGTAACATAAGCAACTTTACACATAGTCTGTAATATCTTTTTCAATTTCAGATCAGCCACAAAGGATACATTTTATGGAAGATTTCCTTAGGTTAGAACCAATTAAGAGGGCCTACCTCTTAGTACGCTTATCCGATTTGATGATGTCCTTGCTTTCTCCCTCCAGCTATCTCTCGCTTTCTTCTTCAAACACCTGAAACAAGCAAACAACAAACGTGATAATAGACAAATTGTAATTCAACCTACTTAACAAGTCAAGAAACATTAAGCCATGAATATGTAAGATGACAAATCATGTAGGAAATCAATTGATAGTTTCATATATTAATATCAAAGAGTGATTACAACCATTGTCTTGACGTTGCAGTTCTCCTCTGACAAGACCAGGTTCCCACACACTTCTGCTAACATTCCATGATGGCCTCAATCCACAATAGTTTTAAGGCTCTTCCCTTTTAGGCTTCACTACAAACCAAATCTCACTTCTCCCTCACACAACTAGATAGCTACAACTAGGAATAGCTTATTGTTTACTCCAAACCAAAATAGCACTAGCACACCAACATTAACACTTCAACACTAACACTAGCTTGTGCTTGGGAAATAGGGGGTTTATATAGGATGAATGGATGGGAGATGGATCCTCTTCTCATGGGCGAAGGGCTTATCCCTTGAGGTAGTTCCATCATTATAGGGGAAGGGAACCCAAACTGACATCCTCGACCCCATCCAGCCAAACCATTTACCAGAATTTTGTTACGAAGCTTCTAGAGTTGGAAGCTTCAGCTCCTAATTTAAAAAACTTTCCATAACAGGACCGGCGTGACTGGAATGCAACTCAGTTACTCTGGTCGATGCTAGGGATAGTGCTAATCTCTGCACATTGGCATGGTGGATACAAAGGTCATTAGCGTCGGTCTTGTAAACTGGGCAAAACATAAGTCTAAGGGGAAATGGTGCAAAAGGGAATTGATCTTCTCATGAAGAGGGAAACAATGGGAGTTTCTTCATGAACGTAAAGCATGTGTGGTTCATTGTAGAGGTCCTACAGGATCAAGGAACAGGGAGTACAAGGACAGTGACAAAATTCTGTGTAACAACAGCCAAAATACAATTTAAATTAATGTAATTGGCTTATACAATCTCGAGAAACAATCTATATGTCTGCTCCACAACCCTTCTCGCAAATGGAGCCATTAAAGTACAATTTCCAGACTTCATTTGAAAATTTCTAAACCTTTTCTTGCTAAACATTAGTTTCATTTTTTGTTGATGTTTCTCCCTCAAAACAATAATCATTGAAGAAAAAATGTGATCCTAATTCTGTATCTACTGCATAGATAAGATGATTATCCGGTTGGGTTCTACTACTCACCATATAGGTCATTTGGACCTCTCGGTATAATCTTTTCATTTCACCAAACAACAGGATGGAAGCATAGGACATGTCCATATGAAAAGTTCCTCCCCATCTTGATGCCCAAGATCGAGATAACAACATGCCAAATCTGGCTGGAATGTTTACTACTACTATATCCATCATCACACTATTAACATGAAGCTGAGCTAAGGTGAAAAATAAATCCTTTATTAGCCCTAGACATTTTACTTTTCTGGAATCAAAAGAGAAAAAATATTTTTAGGGTCTAGTAATTTGGAGTCCTAGATGGTCCATGACTGACTTAGGCATGAGGTTATGTGAAGCTTCAAATTCTAACATGGCGTTGTGCAGGATCATATCGTGTATATTCAGACTTACATAAAGAGGGGGAACATCATTGTTTACACTAGTGACATGTGAACCAAACACAAATTCAAGAGCATCATCATCTAAGTTTAAATAATCACGTGAATCTATGTTAACTTGATCGGTTCCTCAACTTCAAACCATAGTAAAAATTATTTTCCTATATTCCTCATTTCTCAAAAGTTCAGCAAAAGGAATGGATACTTTCAACTTATTGATTTCAAATTCTAGCTTAAATGTCGATTGTGCTTTTTCTAAATCTTTGATCTCCTTTTTTTCTTATTCTGCTTTTCTCGGATTTTCCTTCTTAGGCTCCTTTGGTTTCTGCAATATCTCTTTTCTAGGTTCAATGCATTGTTCAACTGTTGTCTTTTCTGGTGAAATCTTGATATGGACTTTCTAGATCCTGAGATTGTATTGCCTTTGAAAATCTGCTTCTACATTATTATAGCCCTATTTATAAACTATTCAATCAAAAATATTAATGCTATCCTTCTCACCTGAACATCCAACAGAAAGGTCATGTTCTTATTTGGTGGAAAATACTTGTGTATATTTATCATCGAAACACCCAATCTGATGATCTTCTTCATAAATGGCATCCTCATCAATGAAAGATTCTAGAAAAGGAGGTTGAACAACAGGTTGTTTTTCTTCAGGACCTTTCTGCTCTCTAGGATAATTTTGAGCAGCCTGGGTTTTTTGAAATTTGGATTCCTGACTTGAGGTTGATTTTCAGTTTGGGGAGGAGTTAATTTCTTCTCCAACTTCTCCATTGTTTTCAAAATCACATCAAACTTTAAGTCAAGAGATGAAGATGATTCTTCTTTGAAACCTACTCTCCTTTCAGTGTTCATTTTTCCTTCTTTGCCAACAAATTGGCTTCTACCCCAATTGCATTACTCTGCATTACCTCTAAACTAGAAGGATTTCTCAAATGGATTTGATAAGCCAACTCAACATCAAAACCATCATAATAATGTAAAAAAGCTAATTTAGGAGGTGGTTTGATCTCAACTGGAATCAAATTATAAACCTTATTAAATCTAACCGTGAATTCTTGGAAAGATTCCCCTATATTCCTTTTAAGAGTGTCATATTGAGCTAAAATATGTAGGGGATTTTTCTTCACCTCCCATCTAGCAAGAAATAATTGTTCAAACTGTTGGAAAGTATTGATACTTGTTTCAGGTAAATATTTGAGCCATTTCTTTACCTCAACTAATAGACTTTGTGAAAAAAGTCTCAATTTGACGTCCTCATGGTCAACCTCCTCTAGATATATAAAGTAGTTAAGCTTGTCCACATGTTGCTGAGCCGTATAACATCCAGTACCACCAAACTGAATTAGAAAATATCCATAATTTAAAGGGAGGTCATGTATCAGACCTCCAAGATCCAAAGCTGCATATTAGGCAGCCATAGGGCTTGAATGTGAAACTACACTAACAACATTAACTAGGACAATGAATGTCAGAGGCATTGATACTATTATGATAGTAGTTGATGGAATAGGCTTTGGACACCCATAGAGGACAAATAAGTAGTTGAGGCAAATAAAGATGGGATAAAACAAGGAAAATTTAGAGATCTAGCAGCAGCTTCCTGAAGTTCATGGACTTTATGTTCTAATTTCTGAAAATGAGACCGAATCTCAAAATCTTGTGGTAATAATTCTACTTCTGTGATAGAGGAACCAAGAATAAAGGTCTTAAGATTTGTTGGATCAAGAACAATATCTAATAGACTACCTTTAGACTTAGATTAAAGTAAATTACTTTCAAATTTAATATCTAACACCAAGTCTTCAAAAGCTTCAATCTTTGCAGGTAGAGAATAGAACTTTTTAAAGTGACCATACTTGATTCCTTAGAAGTTTTTTTTCCTGAATAACTTTTATGGGCTTGAACAAATCTAAGGTGGATTTGGATCAGGGTTCCTTCGAGTATAAACAGTTGTATGAGCTAGAACTACGTCAAAAAGAACACTTCATATTGAAATGTGGAGTTGCCAAAGAAAACATCTTACATACGGAATTAAATTCCACATCCAATGTGTACCCACTTTACATACTTTTGGGTAGACCCACATCGAAAAAAATTGAAAATAAATTAAAAAACGTATGTTCAACATCTTCTTTTTTCATGTATTTTCTCTTTTTTTTATGTGAATCTACTTAAAAGTATGCGTACTGGGTACTTGTTGGATGTGGAATTTAATTCTACATACAGCCGATGTTCACACTTGACATTTGAGTAAACCTATAAGGAGATAAGTCGAAAATACAATTA